>VDFB02274070.1:0-80167 GCA_007258455.2 Sequoia sempervirens
GACGACTTCTCACTTGGGGAAAAAGTTGTCAAATGCAAACAATGTAAAGTTGCAAAGTGGTTCAACTTTTGTTTTGCAACTTGTGTGACCAGAAAAATTATTTCAATGCATCTAGATGGGTACGTTTATGCTAGGAATGGTTCTCTTTCACACCCAAACATGTTGAATGGCTCCAAGCTACGTTCAACCAACAAAATCACTTAAGAGTCCAAATTGCAAAATGACTGCAATCTTTGATAGGTTGTTACTCAGATACTGTGACACTTAGAAACTTTTCGTCTACGTCTATGAGATTGCATTGAGCCCCTCTACAAAAACCTCTCTCATTTTTTGCTATCTTAGAGGCATTTTCCCATGGTGACAACTTTTCACTTGAGAAAAAAATTGTCAAATGTAAGTAGTGTAAAGTTGCAAAATGATGCAACTTTCGTTCTACAACTCATGTGACCAAATGAACTATTCAAACGCATTTGGATGGGTACATTTACACTAGGAATAGTCCTTTTTCTCACCCAAACACATTGAATCACTCTGAGCTACATTCAACTGACTGAATCCCTTAAGAGTCCAAACTACAGTTGTTGTCATCGAATAGTGCACCCTTGCTAAGATGCAAAACTTAGCCTACTAGTGAAACATTGGATTTGACTATTCAATATCCATGATGTATGGTTTTTTGTGCTCTAGAGTTATAAAACATGATGTGGTGGCAATTATAGGACCATGTTTCCCAATGATTTGTCATGTTATTTCACTTATAGAAAATGGAAGGAGTTTTTTTAACTTATTTAAATGATGAATATGGGAGAAATGTGATAACTGCACATGGGTGAGGCATCCAAAAATCAAGCTTATATTGTTTTTCATACACATTTAATATCTTTAGAATATCATTAAAATTGACATGTGCATTGATTTCATTTAATGAGATGCCAAGTGTTGTGATATTAGTAGATGCAAATAAATTTTGTTGGTTGGATCAACAACTATCATGTGTTTTGATGCACATTCATATAAGTTCATAGAGGTATATATATATGCTTGTGAGGTTTGAAACATCCACTTGTTGTGTAGATACAAATGCAATGATTGCTAAGCTTTAGAATCAGAACTATTAGTTGTTGGATGCCAACCTCAACCATGAATTAAAAGCGATACATTTTTCTATGATATTTTTTTATGGGAAGGATCTCTTACAATTCATTTGAAACCTTTTGGTGTTAAAATCCTTGTCACTAGACAAAAATAGAACTCAAGAAGTATGAATCATAAACATAAATACATGAAGTATACACATGAATCATGAAGAATACACATGAACACATGAATTATACATTGCAAGCATGAAGCATACACATGAATTATACACACGAATAAGTGAAGCACAAGTAAATGAAGCATTGCAAAGGATACAAACCACTAGGAATGGAAGTTATTTACACAATACACATTAGATGGATCTTATTGAGCAATCAAAAGTAATTATTTAAGCATTAGATGTAAACAAAAACCATGCCTACAACGTTCAAGAATATAATTTATACAATACGCATGATAACATCATTCAAGAATGGCAGTAGCAAAATAATATTTTCTTTAATAAAAAATATGTAAGGCTATACAATGATATACATTGGTAAAAGTATATACAATATATATCCAAAAAAGCCATATAGGCTTACTACAAAAGAGCCATATGGACAAAAAATTCACATATATATTGATAGTACAAAACATATGTTCCAAAATGCCACATAGACATACAACAAACGAACCTAATACATAGTCATTTCCCTCTAGTGGAAGGAAAAATATCCCATGTTGCCTTCAAAATTTGACTAGATGGAGTGCCTATTGCCTTCTTGTTCGAATCATCAATTAGAGCTCCTCTCTAAAGCAGTGATCCTACAACAGTGGTTTTCTATACTTTTTGGCCTGTTCGACATCACTATTTTTTTTTAACACCTACATTCAGCAATTTATACATTAAACCATAAGAATGAAGATGATAACCAGAGTCTTGTTACATTTGTTCGAGATTCTAAAATATTTTTCAATTTTTTGAATCAGATTAATTTCTTTTTCCATCCCCATAAAATTGGTTTTTCTTAAAAATATTTTAAAAGGACGCACACCGTATAACGATAACTTTTTTCCATGAAGGATAAAATTCCAATTCTTTTCAAATTTAGATTTAAATTTGATATCTAGTGCTCTACCTATATATTTTTTAATGAATATTTTTTCTTAACCGTTTCAAAGTCAATCAAATGACACTGCATCTAGCGACCGTGATAACGTGATAACTTTTTACCGGTGAGTGTATCAAAATTTTCCTTTTTTTGTTAATCAAGGACTTCAATATCCGTGCACTCCATATTTAAAATTTTACTTTTTTTATAATCTCTATTTCTTCCACTTGTGCGTATTAGATTTTTGTTTTCAAGAAAACCTATTTAATAAAACTTAAAAATGTATAGATAATAAAACCAAAACATACTAAAATTATATTCATCGATAGCTCATTCCGCTACTGACTAAGTTTGGTTTCTAAATATTCCCCATTTTCATCCTCAACCCAGCTTTTTGCGAAATTTTAGGTTTTGTGTACAAATTAAAAAATTGTGGTGGTGGGGTTCATGAATCTGTGGGGTTCTAGCGAACCCTGGGGAAATTTAGCGGCCAGAATTCATTCAACCTCGTCTATGCAAACCCCCTTAATATGCACATTTGCTTTTAAGGAAATGTGGGCCTAATAGTTAATGGGTTCACTCGAACCCTAGTTCGGTGAAACCCCTTTATGGTTCGGTCGAACATGTAGGTTCATGCGAACCCCTAAAACCAATTTTTTTGCCATGGGGTCGTTTTTTCTCAAATTTCCTTCCTCTTCAAAAGTGTAAACCACTTATGTGGCTTCACCCCTAAACTCCTTTGGAGCTGTAGCTAATACAATAAAAAGTATAGATGTTAATACATAGAAATTGAATTATGGAATGACTTATAACAAAATATAGTCACTTACCACATACAAATAATCCTCATGCACATTTATAACATTACCACATCCACAATCTGGAGTGACAACCACCTGTAGCAACCATCAAGATAGAAATTAAACCACATACAAGCATCATGAAAATTTTCAATAATAGACCATAAAAGAGAAAATATAATGTCAAATCGACTACTCTATTGCATACCTCTTTCAAAGGATCAGGACTGGCTATTGTTGCAGCAACTCTATGGTCCATCGTGGCACCAACATTGCCAGGGTTTTCTAATGTCAACAACTAAAAATGAAACAACATATCTAACAGTCATATAAAGAAGTTTAGGTAGTTCCTTTATAACTGTCATAAATGAGTAGAAAATGAAAATGAAAAGAGAAACAATATGATTGTCATAAATGAGCAAGAATTAAAAATGTAAAAGTGCAACAACTTCATAGATAAAAATGCAGAAAATTCATGCATCATGAGTGCAACAACTGTTGAAGGAAGTTAGTCAAGAATGGTGATATTGATAATAAAATTCAATACAAGGTAAAGGTCAATGACAGTTGAAAGAACTTGAAACACAATGTTAAGAAAAATTTGGGAAGTGATGGTAGTCTATGCAATAGTATAATCCCTATTGGTGGTAGTGACCTTGCATGAAAGAGTAAATGGTCGTCCTCGGTTGAGACTACAGTATAGTTCTTATAGATCACAAAATGGTGAAAGTACTAAGTCCACTGGGATAGTCCAAACTCTTGCAAATTTCCAAGTTAAGTGCTCATTGAGATTCAAATTGCATATGTTGATGAAGTAATGTTAATGAGGGCATGTTGTCAACATAGTGATAATGCCACAATGAAGTTCACATGAATGAAGTGAGAATACTATATTACTAGTAGCTTTCAAAGGGATAATGGAACATACGATGAATTAGGACAAGTCTAGGGTTTTACTATAGCACGTGAAGTTGGTTGTTGAGGTGTGCAATAGTAATGGAGAAGACAACTTCAGTCAATAATTTGTGGAAGGAAAGATTTCTTGTAACAGTATATGTGTATATAGGATAAATTTTGGATGGAGGTGCTATAGCATAGAGGGGATAAAGAGACCAGACCAAGAGGGGATAATGGAACATATGGTGAAATAATAGAGGGTACAATGGAATGGGAGTTGAATGTGATAATGGAACATAAAATGTACTAGTAGAGATTAGTGGGATTGTCCAGAGTGGATCATAGAATGTAGGGTGAACTATTAGAGTTTAATGGGATGGGATTAGTAGGGAATAAAGGAACATAGGGTGAATCAGGGGAAGATAAAGAGACAAGACCAAGAGGGGATAATGGAACATATGGTGAAATAAGAGAGGGTAATGGGATGGGAATAGAAGGATTTAATGGAACATAAGATGGACTAGAATAGATTAATGGGATGGGCTAGGATGGGATAACATAATATAGTGTGAACTATTAAAGGTTAATGGGATGGGATTAGGAGGGAATAAAGGAACATAGGGTGAATTAGGGGAAGATAATGGGACAAGACCAAGAGGGGATAATGGAACATATAGTGAAATAAGAGAGGGTAATGAGATGGTAATAGAAGGGGTTAATGGAACATAGGATGGACTAGTATAGATTGATGGGATGAACTAGGATGGGATAATAAAATATAGGGTGAAAAATTAGAGGTTAATGGGATTACATTAGTAGGGAATAATGGAACATAGGGTAAATTAGGAGGTTTCTAGGGTTTGACTATAGTACATGAAGTGGGAACTTGACTTATAGTGTGTAGTAATAATAGAGAAGAGTTATAGGATGAAACATGGATAAAGATGGTATAACGTAGAATGGGTAAAGGAACATAGGGTGGAACATGGGGGATGATGGAACATATATAAGGTGAAATAATAAAGGGTACAATAAGATGGGAGTAGAAGGGCATAATGAAACATAGGATGGACTAGTAGATATTAGTGGGATGGGCTAGGAGGGGATCATGGAAAATAGGGTGAAATATTAAATGGTAATGGGATGGGATTAGGAAGGAATAAAGGAACAAAAAGTGAATTAGGAGAAAATAATGTGACACAATCAAGAGGGGATGATGGAACATATAATGGACTAGGGGTGAAGCCACAATAATGGTTTATAATTCAAGTGAGGAAGGAAAATTCACAAAAAATGACCCCATGGCAAAAAACTTGATTTTAGGGGTTCGTACGAACCTACTGGTTCGAGCAAACCCTTTTAATTATTTCCTACCCAAAAACCAAAAAAAATCCCTTATGGAAGGGTGGTTCACTCAAACCCTTAGGGGTTCGTTTGTACCCCCCTTATCCCTCATCCTCCCCCCGAGTCACAAAAAATTAATTCAGAGCTCGGGTTGAAGATGAAAATGGTGAAGAATTCACAAACCCAACTGGAATCAAGTAGTCCTCAAAATGAGCTATCCAAAGAATATAATTTTAATATGTTTTGGTTTTATTATGTAAATTTTTTTTTTAGTTTTATTAAACATAGGTTTTTCGCCGAAAATCAATCTCTTTGTTCTGCACATGTGGAAAAATAGTAGATTATCAAAAAACCATTTTGAAAAATATGAGTGCACTAGATATTGAAGTCCTTGATACAAAAAAAAGAAAGAATTTCAATACATACAAAAAAAGTTACGCGTTATACGGTTGCGCTATGTCTGAATTGTAATTGGTTTGACTTTGAAACTTGATTAAAGAAAAAATATTCAATAAAAAACTATCTAACCAAGTGGAAGTTCTAGATATCAAAGTTATGAATCTAAATTTGAAATAATTAGAATTTTATCCTTCATGGAAAAAACATTGTGTTATATGGTGAGCGTCACTTTTTAAAAATGTTGTTTTCTGAAAAAAACAAGTTTTCAAGGGCGATGGAAAAAGAAGTGCAAACTGATTCCAAAAATTTTGAAAAAAATATATTTAGAATCTACAGACAAAATGTCACGAAACTCTAGTTTGCATCATCTTCAAGTTCCTTACGGTTTAGCTACTATAGATGCTTGAAAGTGAAGATTTAGTTAAAAAAAATTATTTCATTGTCTAGTTTGGCCAAAATTTGTAAACCACTATTGTGAGATCACCCTTAGTAGAGATTAATTGGATGAGCTAGGATGGGATAATAAAACATTTTAAGGTGAACTATACTAGAGGTTAATGGAAAGTAATTAGGAGGGAATATTAAACCATAAAGTGAATTAGGCAGTGTCTAAGGTTTGAATATAGGACATGAAGTGGGAACTTGAGGTGTGTAGTAATAATGTATAAGATATTTGGTCAATAATGAGCAGAAGGAAATGTTTCTTGTAACGATATGTGTATAAGATGAAATATGGAGGGTGGTATAATATATAAGGTGTTAAAGATTGGGATATGTGATATAAAATGATTAAAATATGGGTGATGAAAGGAATGGAAGAATAAGATGGATGTTGAATGGTAAATATAATTAGGATCTCACAAGACCAACCAATGTTTGTGTTTCTCATCAATTTTTTAGATTTGTATATACAAAATTATGAAAACTAGCTAACATTGTTTTACAACACCATTAATGAATAAAGGTTACCTAAGTGAAAGTTGCTTGAGGACATGAATTGCAAGGTGTGGAGCTCGAAGGTCCACCATGAAACTGTTTGACATCCAAAGTATGTTATGAGACAAACATTCAAATATAACATTCAACTGTTCAAATGCAATAATAATATCTTTAATACTAGTTGCATACCTGTGGACTCAACGTTGAGAATGAATAAGGGTTTGAAGGAATGGAGCATGTCTCATGAACACTCTGACCTTGAAATTTCATCATATTGATTTTAATACTAATTTAGTTATTCTTAAATTTCAAAATATAATTTAATAAACAAAATTAAATGAACTTGCTCAATTTTACTTGAGTATCAATGTCGTATGTATTATTTAGCAATTCATCTATCATATCCATCACCTCTACAACTAATGTAGGTTGTGTAGCTACATCCTGAGCACTTTGATAATCGTACGTGCAAACAACACCACAAGCACCACAATGGTGGGGTGGAGCTCGAGGCCTACACGTCTCCTCCACATTAGGCTCTACTAGAGGCCTCGCACATTGTATAATGGTCTAGGTGAGTGATCCAATTGACTCCAACATGTCCACCTCTACACTGTCCTTAACAATGGAAGGGACGACAACATGCTCCACCATGGGTTTGGCCAAGGGTCTCAGTGCCAACTTTGGATTACGTTGTGCACTAGGTCTATCATGTGTGGAGCCCCCACCTCTACCTTAAAATTCTAAGATGTCAAAATAATTTGGCATCTTATTGAGGACAAACTCACAATAGAGTTTCCTTAAAAAGTATTGTGGTACCTCGTGGTTATTGTATGGAGGTTGGTCAAATACCATCCACCATCACTCCCAAAATTTAATTTTAATTAATTCATGGTGGCACCAATGGATGGGGAATATCCTACATGCACGAGACAAAGGTGTGTTGGTTCTCGGGTTTGTAAATAGGGCACACAAGTCGGCTATGCTAAATTTTTGTTTTTTCACGTTTGCATGTGACAAACCACTAGCATAAAATTGTCTCAACTCATGCCTCTTATTTGACCAAAAATTTATTTTCTCACTCATTTCTCCTACATGAGATACAATTGACTTCAACGATTCAGCAATCCCTCTCCTATAAGGGTGGGTTTCAACATGCTTGGTTAATCTTCCAATTAATTGTTCAATGTCTCTTTTATTGTTTTCAATTTTATTTAGGATATTTTCTTGTGTTCCTTGAGGATGCCTATGAAATGATGGAGGTGTTTTAGGTTGTTCTTGTATAGGAGGCTCTTCATGAGGGGGTGATTGTGAATTCTCAATGTTTGGAGGTGGAGATTCATTCCCTGAGAATTAGAATAAATTTTTATTAGAAAACCTATTTCAATCTACATTTTAAATCAGATTCAAAATAAAAACAATAAAAATACATACCTCTTCGCAATCTTCGACCTCTTTGACGTGTTGGAGGCATCCTCATGAAGAATTGAAAGCTGAGTGCAAAAAATGGAAGAGATTTGGCGAGCATGAGTTGCAAAGCTGAAAACCTCCAAGCCAAGCCACGAGTTGAATAAAAAATGAGGTTTAGAATGCAATTTTGGGTTTAAATTCACTTTTTGCATTTGGCACACGCCAAATGACTTAATCATTTGGCATGTGCCAAATGCTCTCTTTTGGCATTTTTTTTTCATTTTTTCCAATTTGGCATGAAAATTGTGTCACAGATCCATGCACTTACCCATATGTACATTTGTAAATCAATATCTCATAATAGAATCTCTATTTGAATGCCATTGTTGCAACACTTTCTGTGTGGGTGAATTTCTTCTTGGAGGTCCTCTTGAAGACTGCAACTTCATTAGGGACATTGTGAATCCATCGTTTCAACATGGCATTAGAGCTTTTCCATTGAAAGTTCATCCTAGGATCAAGGAAGTTGGCTACTGAGATTCTTTGCAGGCTAGTTGGCTCTACCCAGGGACCAAGCTATTTTCTAGTGCAGATCAGGCTCTCTCTGACCTCACCATTGTGCTTAGAAGGCCTCAAAACCTATCGATCATCTACCTATTCATCAAAATCAGAAATATATCACTAGGTGCCATTAGAGGTATTATCTAGGGTTTTCAAATTCTTTGTACTATCCATACAATCTACTGTAAAAAAAAATAATTTCCTGTAGTTGTCCTCCATGGAAATTTTTTTTTAGATCAACAGGATTTTTTTATTCCAAAATAAAAATGGAATCATACCGATTGACCTCTTTAATTAAATTGAAGAAAAAATAAAAATCTTCCAACTCACATTTCAACTGAACATATGCCTCACTATCTTGATTACTTGCACAAGGAATTTCTCATACTCTAACAACTTAAATTCATAAATTTGAAGGTTTGGCACATAATTTTTTTGAATATTCAATTGATTAGATCCACCTATTATATTTTTTATTGATCAATATCATACCAATTGTATGTTGGGCCTAAGTGAAGCACTCAAACTTAGGCATGTTGTCATCCACCAAAGTTACATCTTCACCATGAAAAAAAATTGTACTCAATTCCATTCATTTTAGGGACAACAAAAAACCAACATACCTCACTATTAAATATGTTGATGCATATTTCATCAGCACAAATATTATAACCATGAGATCCTTTCAGTGAGCAACTAAACTCTTCAAATTATCTCATTGTTTAAATCTCTTCTTGGAAAACTATTGTGTTATTAGTGCTATCTGAATCAAACTTGTGGCACATTTCTTCTTACACATTCACTATTGTAACAACTATTTCTAGTGGCCCCATTGAAGCACACTTTGCATGAGGAAGACAACATGTCTTGCACCAAACAAATATGTTATCATATGCATGTTTGCATGATCACCATATTCACAATCTTCAAGGCATAGGTCTTCAAATTGAAAATTAGTGAGTACACTAATATTACCTCAATAATTTTATCATCAAGTGTAGCCACCTCTATGTTATCCTCATGTAAACAAACATTAGTAGCCTCAATATCAAAATAAATGACAAAAGAATGGAAATACATCAAGAAAAAAACTATTTTCTTGTTCATTGTTTACATCACAAGTATGTGTTTACTCTATAAAATCAACTTCAAAATTTGATCCATTTGATTTCTCAGTCATATACACCTCTTCCTCTTTTTCCACACATTGCATCTTTAGTGGAATGGGTTGAACCAATTATGCCTCATCATTTAAATTTTATCCTTTTAGAACATCATTTTAATGATGTGTTGGCACCTCTCCCTTCTTCACTACCCATTGTTGCATTGGATCCTTCTTTTCCTCTGTCACCTTCTTGGACACTTTGTTGTTCCTTATCTCATTCTCTTCCCATTTTGATTTATTATTTTTTCCCATGAAAACATTAATTGATTTGGTATCAATATTATTTTTTGCAAACATGTGCTTATGTCTCAATTGATATTCATTTATGACTTGCAACATTGTTGCATATGCATGGGATTTGATGTATTGCAATGGTGCCTTGGACTATATAGGTAGATGCATGAGTTCCCTGGGATGTTGGATTTTGTGAGTGGGTAACTCGTACTACCCGCATCAAAACTATGCATATTGGAAAATTGCATATCAACTACATCATACTCACTATATTAATCTTCTCCATTCATGGAATCATAGTCTAATGCAAAGGATCAATCATCTTCTTGCTCTTTACTATACTCATCTTATCCATTTCCTTCACTAGAATGGTGTTTGATAGAGGTAGGAAAGTGCTTCATTTTGCACTTGAACTAGATGTGAGTAGTGCCTTCACAACTCAAAAGGGCAATACCTTTATAAATGTGAAATCGATGTTTTCACTTGTATTCCTACATTCAAAATCTATCTACACTAGGTTGTTAGGAAATTAACACACACATTTACACTTGGTTGAATAGTGCAAACAAAGCCCAAAACCACAATAAGATTGCTAATTCAAACTTTGAAGGTACATTCAAGCATTCCAAAAGCTTAATAGAGCATAATAAGTAAGAAATGCAATACATACTTACTCTTGAAGGTCACCAAAATTGTTTAAACAAGGTAGGATCCATGAATTGATTCAACTACACTTGACATCTACCTCTCAATTTGAACTTGACATGAAATTTATGAGGCTCTAACCTTGTTTAGAAAATCTATAACAATCTTTGAGAGTGATTATGTATTTCTTTTACTACTCATTTGGAGTGCAAATAAACCTTGAAATTTTGAATTATAAATCTTATTAGGGTTTTCATATTTATTTGCACCCTACACCAAGTGCAAATGTGTTTCGAACCCCTAATTCCCCAACAACCTATTACAAATGGATGTTGATAGGTGGGAATACAAGTGAAAACCCCAATTTCAAATTTATAAAGGTATCAACCTTTTGAGATGTAGATGCACCATTCACATCTAGTAGGTGCAAACCTTAATGAAAAACTTGATTAGGCAAAGCAATGAGAAAATCTCACTTTGAATTTGAATTTATAATTTAGCCTATCAAAAAAGTAGTTGTCTATAATCTCTAAATTAACTTATAAATTAACCTACTAAGAAAAATGATACAAACATCATAAGTCTCTTTTTTTTTTCTTTTTCTTCTGAATGGAAATTTCAACTTCATTTTCACCACAAAATTTCTACCCTAGTTTGCAACGTGATGAGAATGAAGAAAAACTAGAAGAAGATAGAAGTGGCATTAGGGAATGCATAAGACCCCAACACTTGCTTGAACAAGTTTTCTTGATCCTAAGACTTACATCTTAGCATAACCTTGGGACAAACACATCAATAGCATTTGGGTCAAAAGTAAAAAGTGCCTAGAACACTTACACTGCTCCAAAATGTCTAGAAAGTCATGAATGTTGATGGCCCACTTCTTTTGCATGTTGTAGGGATTTCTACAGTATTTGTTTTGCACATGAGCTTTACGAATGCCTTTGCACTTGAAACACCATATAATCTCTTACAATGGAGATTTCAACTTCATTTACACCATGATATTTGTACCCTAATTTGCCCAATGGTGTGCATGAAAGACCTCACAACTTGATCTTATACCAAAATAGTATACAATAACAAAATTGTAGATTATAGGTTTTTTAACATTACAACCTGATTGCAAAAGACATCGAAAAAGCTAAGAATTGCAAGTCAACTAAAATATCTTCAAGATTAAGTGTGCCAATGCCAAAAATATACCAAACTTTATTGGTGAAGATGAAAATGCTGTAATAGAATGAAGAAAAGCAATCCCACTCTGCTCTCAATCATGCTCATCTATTGGCTGACAAGTTTAATGCATGCAGTGCTCTGCCAGCTCATACATGTACCACCATGTAGTACATTGATTTTGGCTCTTCTCTTGGGAGTTGCATTTTTGAATGATTTTTTTGAGAACGGAAAAGGAAATAGGAGACAAATTCTTGATGCTAAAAGAGGACAGGTCAAATACAACGTCAGCATGAGCTGTGAAGTTAACTGATGGATAAGTTTCAGAGAACTCAACACACCAGTAATACCATTGTTACCCCATTTAAGTTAAGTAGTACAAAATTTGGTGACATTTGATTTCAGAATATTACACAGTGATGCCTCAATGTCCTCTACAGTGGCGTATAAATTGTCATATGCATTAAATCAAAAATTGGCAGCTCCCACCCCAGCCTGTCCTCTCTCTCAATAATTTGTTTGTGACTATCCTCTCACTTCCCTCATCACCACCAGATTTCTGACATCTTTCCACATGAAATATCTAGTTATTTTTTTTTGTAGAAAGCAAAAGACAGAGAGTAAAATAAAGGCAAAAGAAAATGTGGGGTAAGTCAGTACTCAGTAGTAGAACGAATAAATAGTTTTTAGTAACTTCTATAGATTAAAAACAGTCTACGGAACAATCAGTTTTGTTATTTTTATTTTTATATTTCAATAATTTTCTTATTCACATCTATGATGAGTTATAGTGAGTTCTCAAGAGTCTTTTCATTGAATAAATTGTATCAAGAAACATTGTCAAGATGATGTTTCTGAAGGCATAACAAAGTATTTTTCTGATTCTATTTTTTTGATAGTGCAAAAAATACACACTGTTTCTTCTGATGTTTCTTTAGGTTTTTCCATGGCCTCATTCCACATTAGAGTTGATGAGAGTTATTTCTTAATTGAACAATACAAATCTTGACTCTCCACAAATACTAGCCCCTAACTTTTATTTTTTATTCATGATCACATGTGAAATTGAACTCAAAATAATATTTCTTATTTGAAAATTGTCCCTAGTACTGAGATATTTGGGGTTTGCGCTGGCAGCTCTTCCATAGTGAATTAGTGCGTTCCCACGGCTTCAAGTAAATTCATCGTCAGCAATTCACCACCAACAATTCACTGCTAGCAATTCATCGCCGTGACATATTCATCACATATACAATTCACCACCAGCAATTCATCGCTGTGGTATATTTGCCACATATACCTTTCTTTTTTATGCATTCAACAAAATCTCTATACTTTTTCTTTTTTGGGTGCTTTTGGCCACTTTAAATATTGAAAAATGTATACGTGGTGAATATATCATGACAATGAATTGCTGGAGATGAATTGTATACGCGATGAATATATCACAACGATGAATTGCTGACATTGAAATTGTTGATGGTGAATTGCTAGTGGTGAATTACTGAATGATGAATTGCTGACGGTGAATTACCGATGGTGAATTGATGGAGATAAATTTTCCTAAAGCCTGTTTCCACATAAATGAAGGAGCAGCAACTCTGTTGTCTGTGCTGCGTTCACCTGGGCCATCACCAAACATCATTCATACAAATCTAATTTTCAAAAGTAACGACAATAAAAGACGCATGTAAGACACATATATTAGTGTTAAATGAGTATTGTACTGATATACAACCATATTAATTCAGTCTGCCATACCATGATTTTAACACGGTAACTCCCAGCTCATAGACATAACACGTAATAAATGACTTCAGTCTGCATTTTGTACACAAATTTGAAAAGCCTATGCATCATTCCTCTATCCGTTGATTTACTTATTTAACCAGACGACACTTGATCCACCCCTATTATGCCCGGAGGACCTTTGAAGGAAGCGAATAAACGAGTTTGCTATGGAAACCAGGTAGTTCGAAATTCCTAGTAGGGTATCAAAGTATTCATGCAAACTATTGAAACTGAAAAAGTAGGATGTTATGGTTGAAACAGCCTTTGTAGACACGCATGCAAATTGTAGAATTTTCAAAATTTTATAGAGAATTTGAATAACTAGTGAAGGAATTTGAGTCTTGGACCATCACAGAAAGCTTGGGCTTAAAAGAAAAAATAATGGAGAACTTTATACCTGCACATTGAATAAAAGCTATTCCTTTAAATTAAATGTAAATCCCTTTGAACTGATAAAGCACAAATAACTCCCCACACATAGTAGACATGTATGCAAACTGTGGAGTTTTCAAACTACTATATGTATGTTAAGTGATGTTTACAAACTCATGTGAGTATAGTACCAAACCTTGTTCACAAATTCAATGGGAAATTGAGTTAGAATGAGTATATTGTGAAGAGTAAACTGAAATCTCTTGTTGATAAATGCAATTTGGATGAAGAATTGTTGAACTAATATACACAAAAATTTGTTTTATTAGAGGAACCTTATAACAAACTTACTAATATATGATCATTAACTCCATAATGATCATAAATGTTAAAGTAAAAGAATTTATAAATATAAAGGGAACAAAAAGGGCACTCACTTTGTCTATTTAGATAAGATCTTAAAAACTTCATAATTAAACAATAACAATGAATAATCCGTGGTAAAATATGTTTGACCTATATACAGTAGATAATTTTATTAACATCAATGGTTGGTATTACATAATTGCTAAAATCTATTGTTACAAGGCCTGAAATGATGTCACTATAACCTTGAATAGAAAGCATTTTGATATGATAATTTACATTAGTATCATACACAAGCCCTAGATTGGTTATCTTAGCTACATTTATTTGGAATGCACCATATCCAAATTCTCCATCTTCATTACAAGGCAACCATGTATTCATAATATATGCTACATTGTAAGTTAAATTGTAAAGATTTAGCAATTGATAGATCTCGCAAGGAAATTTAAAACCTTGGTAAACTTAAATATTATGTAGATAGATCTCCAAAGTCATTAATATATAAATACTTTTCATCTAATGAACATAACTAAATTTAAAAACCTTATATAAAGTTTAAGAACCTAAAAACTTCATATATATATATATATATATATAACTTAGATGAAAGATAAATGAAGGATAAAACCTATAGTAGTTGTTGTGGGTAAAAAATTGATTGTTCTATGTTGTATCCATTTAGAAGTATGATATTTTGATTAAGTATCATACTATACTAAACTTAGATTCTTTTGAGCTAGTTAACTAGTAGTTGGAACCTTAAGAGAGTTGCTCACTAGTGAAAATTTGCAAGTGAGAATGAAAAAGTATTGGATAGTTGTACTATGCTCAATTATTTTATGTGTATAATTTATATTGATGTCATGAAAGTATTCTACAAAATGTGTATGGTTTCATTTGAAGTAACCTACACTATAGAGTATCTATTTGGTTGATTTAAGGCTTGGTAATAGATGGGTGAAAAGGTAATATGTCAATGGATGGGCTCGTATGACTCATCCCTCTCCTAAATAAAGTATTTCATAAGAGTGAGGAATAAGAGTGCTACCCTACTTCTCTATTTTTAAAACATGCTACACTAAATTAACAAGTGCTTCCTCTTTCTTTTCTAGAGCTACCTCTATCTCTTGTATAAATTATGTTTCATATTTCTTAGCATTAGATTTCTATTGATATAATTTGAACAAGGTCCTCATGTATTTCCCATAATGCTCATCTAAAATTGATTGGACTTTTGGGTCAAATATTCTTGGTACAAAAAGGTGACATGGTGAGTATTAGCCAAGTAGCCCACCATTTCCTAGAAGTGATTGGCATCAAGCTCAGTGGGAATGGTAGTGTTGTGTAAAGCTTTGTCAAGAATGGCCCAGTGCTTGAGAGAGATACGCAACAACTCAAGGATAGAGATTTGCACAAGTGTTTTCCCCAAATGGTCTAAAAGGTTATATTGTGACTTTTGTTGCTACTTGGGGTGAGCACCTTGTACAGTCACTTTAGTTTGACGGGTATTGATGTCACATTCTAGTGGCTTCTTGATAGTGATAGTATTGATATAATCGCCTGTGACTCAAGTGTGATGGATAGTAGTGTAGTCATATTTGGTATTGGTATAGTTGGCCAAATTATTGGCTTGGAACCCGAATTAGAGGCCTTTCCTTTTCCATGGTCATGTAATGCATCTATAAAGACCTTATGATCAATGTTGGAGGTTTGTTGTTGTCCATCGATTTCTATGGTACCATCTTCAATGAAGTCTTGGATGATGTTTTTCAATTGTCTACATGATGAAGTGGAATGTCCTTTGGAACAATGATAGTCACAAAAGGCATTGTCGTCCCACCATGAAGGTTTGAATTGCCTTGGATTGTATGGTTTTACCTTAGGAAGTGTAGTGACCTTAGAATGTAAGAGTTGTTTGAGGACTAATTCAATGGGTTCCCCTAAGGGAGTGTACTTGTATCTTGCAGGAAGTTACCTTTGAGGTGTTTGTCCTTGAGTGTTTTGAAGGGAATTTGTTGTTTGTTGTGGTGGGTTGTTTGGTGTGTTAGGTCCTTTGAGTGTAAGTGTAGGATCAATGTGTATTGCCTCCAAGTCGACAACTTTGTCATTGGTGAAATTTTTATTTTGAGCCCAATATTTGTTCTTGTCATTTGATGTGCCTTGGGAATTTTGGGTTTTATTATATGTCTTATTTTCCCCTTTGGCGATAAGGGCCTTCTCAAGGATGGTTCCTTTTTCTACAAGGTCAGAAAATATTGTGCAATAATGGGCTTGCGGTGAAAAAATTGTGTGTGATCAAATTTTCCATGAACATAACAATCTTTTGTTTTCCAGGAATGTCAACAAGACATCGGCTAGCCAAGCTCCTCCATCTCTGGAAGAAATTTATGAAAGATTCACCCTCTTCTTGTTTAGTGTGGCATAAGGTGGCAATAGTGATGTCATTTTAAACATTAAAGGCAAAGTGGGTGATAAACTTGTTAGCTAGCTCATCCCATGATCGAATTCCTATGGGTAGATGGGTGAACCATTCTAATGCTTGTCTTGCGAAACTTCTAGAAAATAGTTTCATTAGATATGTCTATTCGGAAGCAATGTCAATTAGGACCGTCTAGAATTCTCTCACATGCTCAATGGGATTTCCCTTCCTCTATATTTGGGTAAAGTTGGCATGACATAATGAAGAGGAAAGGGAAGCATGTATAATGTCCTATCAAATGGGTATGGACATAACTCTTGGGTAGAGTAAGTCTTTTTGTTTGACAATTTCATGGTTTCCACTTGCTTTTGCAAGGCTAGCATTTTATTGGCTAGGACATCATATTGTGTGAGTGACGCGCCTACAAAATTTGCAATTGCATTTTGATAATGATTCAAGTTCTCATTTTGCAATCCAATGCACTTTGGTTGGATGGTACATGTCACTAGTGTTGATGTGAGGTGTATATGGAATGTTCTGATTTGGGATGTTATGGGTGTATGACAGGATTTGATTTTAGATATGGGGAGTGTGAGTTGGAATGTGTTGGTATTGAATTGGGTTTGGAAAGGGTTGGAAGTATTTAGACCTTGTGTGTATTGGTTGTTGAATTGGAAGCGATCTTGTATATTTTGTTGGGGAATGTTTGTATTAGAACCTTGGGAAGTGTTGGTATTGAATTGGAAGGGCCGTTGTGTATTTCTTTGGGGGAAACTTGAGTTAGGGCCTTGTGACATATTGGAATTTGTATTGGTCCAACGAATATGAATCCTAGTTCTCTTATTTTTGCCAAAAGTATTTTCAAAGGATGTGGTGTTCATGGTACTAGATGTTCAAAATGGATTGGATGTATGACCAAAATTTTGTGACATAGATTGTGTCAATGATAGTGTCATTGGTTGTGTTCCAAATTTAAGGATGTATTGATTGTGGTGGAAGCTTGAGTTGGACCCCCTTGTGGCATAGAAACATTTATTTGTGGGATGGAACCACTAGAGGTAAATGTGTCATGTCCTTAGCTTTGTTTGTTTGGGGTAGGTTCGACCTAAAGTGTGTTCACATCAAAGCCATGGGGTAATTTGGCACCATTATGCAAAATTTCGACCAATAATCTCTAAGGGTCTAATGCCACTATTTCATCTACAAATCGTGCCACATCAGGATCTTCGGTGGCCGCCTCTATCTCATCCTTAGTTATGTCTTTTATTTTGTAAAAAGTATTATGAGGTCTAGGTGGTTCATTTGAAGAGACCCAAAGTTTATGTTGCTAGTGTGGTTGTAAAGGTCATCATCATCATCACGAAATAAATTTATTTATTTTCTCTTCCTTTGTGACCTTGTTTAGACCATAAAAGACTTGCAAGGGGGGAAATTGTGTATGTGATATGATGTCTAAAAAATGGTAATGTAGTGGTATGACTTGATCCTAAGGTATGCAACATACGCTATGTTTTTGTATTTTTCAAGGTATGTAAAGGATGCCAAATGAGGATGAACCAAGATAAGGAGTCAAAGTGGCAAAGGTCAAGATGTGAATAAGACAATGTCACAATGATCAAATCTATGGTATGATGTCTAAGGTATGCAACTATGTTTTTTTTGGATTTTTCAAGGTATACAAACACCTAATAATGATACCAAGATAAAGAGTTAAAGTGAAAATAGAAAAGATTGTAGATAATATTTTGTCACAATGATGAAAATCTGAAGAATATCTATGACTTAATCATGCAAGATGTAATATGAAGGGATGGGGTAATATGACCTAATATGAAGACTAAATGCCCTTGGTAAACCTAAGGTAAAGGTTGCTAATTGAACTACGATATGAAAATCAACAAATTTGATTATCTATGACCTTGAGAATGACAAAGACTAAAATGAAAAGTTGACAACCTGGTCTCAAACTAGACTTGTGAGTTGAGGAACCAACCTAAATGACAAAGGACTAAAATGATTGTTTTGTAGGATAAGGTCAAGATAATATAAATTTGAAACTATGGTCTAGTCTAAGTCTGATAAACTCCCTAATTTGAGACCTAAAAAGGTTTATGCAAGCTAAAATTTTGTCCTAAGGTTTGACCTATGATGGTAATGACTAATGCAAATGTGTGGTAATAGAAATGGTAGGTCTAGTGATTGTAAGTCTATGATCAAATGACAAGATTGTACTCAGGAATTGATCAGAAATGTGGATGATTCATATTTCACTAAAAAATTGATCATCTAGCAAAAGTGGTATTCAAAGTATCAATTGCAATGTTTTGGGAAACAATTGTGGTTTTTTAGTTTTGACAATTGCACTATTTTGAGGCTTAATTGTAGTTAACAATGACAGTTGTGGAAAACAACTTGTTTTGATCCAAGTTGACTGATTTTGACTCAATTTTGATTTGGTTTTCATGAAGTTTGAATGGAAAACACTCTAAACAATCTAAAAACAATTATCTTAGTAGGTTTGAATATCAAAAGTGTGTTCGTATTATGTATATTCATTAGGTTATTCACCTCAATTTCCACTAGTATAGCACGAATCGAATACAAATCACACACATAAAATAGTTGCCTATCATATGGAAAATGGCCAATGGTGTGACACTCAGGCCCACTACTTGGAATCTCCTTCGACACAAGGGAGGGATACCCTTTCACATTATGTATCACCTCTTGTCTATGAGAGTGGACATGTAGGGGCCTCCTACAATGGAAGGATGCCGCAAATCACACTCTCCTTGGAAAGTTACAAGTTTGAATCAAATAACTTATGCCTAGCCAAGGATTTTTTTCTAACTCAAGGGAGTCAAACCGTGAGTAAATTTTAGGGTGTGGTGCTACATCCCCTACACCAAGCGTGATACTAATAATCTCAACTATAAAAGGAGGGCTTCTAACTAGTTTGGTTCTTAGTCACAACTCGGGGACATGCCACCTTACGAGCATCTAGGAAGCTACTTAAAGCTCTAACCAACCTATTGGGGGCACTTATATGCAAAGGTACCTCCCCATTTTGAATGGAACTATATGACTAAGGCCTACATAGCATGAGGACTTGACATTTTTTTCTTATCCTTTTATATATCAACCCAAGGGGAAAACCAGTTGGAGTCACCTTCGAGTTCTCCATACGGATGTGTCTCTTAGGCAAGCCCCTCTAAGGGTAAAAAAAGATCAAGACAAACACAATGAATTTTAATCTCCAAGATCACATGAGGTGTGAGGAGAGAGCATAATGTGTTTTCCTTACACTAGCATGGTGTTCATTAACCTTAATACATCAATATGTGTGGGTGATAGTGCAAATTTCAAAAGATGTTTTTGATTCTCAAGATCATCAAATGGTGCAAGAGAAGAGCATACACACCCTAAGACAAAATGGAAAACCACAAGACAATAAGACACTGATTTATTTTGAGTACCCAAATCCAAATGTGAGAGAAGACAGTTGATGCAAAGTTGTTGGTTAATTTTAAAGTCAATGAATGTGGAAAATGCAAGGTTAATTTTAAGCCCCGAATGACTGAAATGATGCAAGTTGTCAATTTTAACCTTATGAGTGAATGATGCACATTGTTGTCAATTTTAACCGAATGAGTGAGTAATGCACATTGTTGTAAATTTTAACCTTATGAGTGAATGATACACATTGTTACTTTTAGCCAAATGAGTGGTTATGCAATGTTAATTTTAAACCAAATGAGTGTGGAAGAACTAAATGAAATTGAAAAATAATACAAGATTTAAACAAGTTAGAAAAATAAAATGAAAATGCCTCCTTTCCACCTATTCCACATGCTACAAATTAGATATTAGTACTAGAAAATTCTAAACTATCAAATGCAAAAGACTAGAATTTAAAATTCCTAATGAAATGCAAGATTTTGGAAAACAGGAAATTGCGTCACTATAAATAATAGTTGCGGCCTAGTATCCAAAATCAAATGCATCATTCCTAATAGTGATTTCATTTCCAAAGATATCAATTGCATTGGACAAGTACGATGAAGTCACTAGCAATTGCATCGAAGCCCTAATCAGTTGCAACGAACGGACCTGTAACTACAAAAAAACTAAAAAAATGACTGATTTTGACAAAACCAGAGACAAATGTGATGCAATAACCATGTTATATAATAAAATCCTAAACTAGAAACTAGAATGCAACAAAAAATCTAAATATAGATGCCAACAAAATGATTTTTTTGAATGTTGAATAGTTGCAGCTTTCTAGATAGCAATTGCAATGCAGTAGCTTTTTCTAGTTACATCGTTTTAGCTCTCGATTGCATTGCTCCATACTAGTATAACCTACAAAACTCAAAATTTCTTACAAATCCACCAAATATGTCAGTTTTACATCCGGTTCACCAATGTAATCAAGGTAAAAATTAGGATAAAGGTCATAAATCATGAAAACTAAAACCCTAAGACCCTAATCAAGCAATGAAGAACAAATAAACATGATAACATAAAACAAATCAACAATGTTACCCAATATCTTCTTGTCATCAATGATTCTTCTCCATTTCCCTTCTCCATTTTTCTATAAATGCTTGATACCCTTAGATATGAGTATGCAAATGTAGCCTATGTCTATGATTGCAAAATATTGAAGTTAATTGTCTCAACATCATGTACTTATGCATAAACTAGATTGATGAAAATGACAAAGACAAGCATCTTTTATAGAAAGACAAATGGCAATGAATGACTGAGATTGAATAAAATAATTTCAATCAAGGTTTTAAATTACACAAGACAAGAAGCCTGGATAAGAATAAGATTGATAAAAGAACTAAATAATTCTAAATAATCATTTAGTTCAAGAAAGCAATTAAATAATTAAATAATGGAAACATTATTCAATTATAGAAAAAAGGAAAGTTTTGATTAAATAACAATTTAATTCAAAAAGTGGGAGAAAAGTAAGTCATTAAATTTTATTTAATTAATTTATTGGAGAAAAGGCTAAAATGAATAATTAAATAATTGACATAATTATTTAATTATAGTAGAAAGCTTGATAAATAATTAAATAAATATAATTCATTTGATTATAGAAAATAAGGACATTAATGATGCAATTAATTAATCAAAAGAGAGAATAGAAAGATAAAATGAATTAATTAAATAATTCAAATTGTTTAATTAAAGACTTTATGACATTAGACAATAATTAAATAATTAAAATTATTTAATTATCGTGGATGAAAGGGGATTTTATGAAAAAATAAATTCGTAGAATTAAATTTTTTTTAGTGTCTACACCTTTCACCCTCACATTGACTAGATATGAAATTGATGCATCTCGTTCTCGTTACAATATGTCCATTACACCGCATGATAGGAGGCTTTTATGATTATAGATGATAATTTTTTTAAAGCTCATGAATATTATTTGGGAAACATAAAGGCTATGCAACATCAATTTTTTCCATCATCCACATGCTTGCACCAAAATGGATGGTTTGGAACTCAATATGAACATCCACCAAGGCACAATGGATAGATGAATTTTGCTAGATTTTAAATTTGCTAGTGCTTTGGTAAATATGCATGTTGAATGTGGAGGTATGCTAAGGCACACAAAGTAATCAAATGGTTTCCTCAAATGGATGTTATTTCATGGAATGTCGTGCTTATTGGATATACAAAAACTAGATTTGTTGAAAAAGGTTTTAGAAACTTTCAAGAAAATATAACTAGTTATATGGTGTGTTGGAGTAGATCAATGTGCAATTAAAAGGTCCTCACGAAAGATGATATTCTTGAATACTACTGAAATACCAAGATATTCAAGTGCAATGATAAAGTTCCCTTGCAAAGAACAAGAGACAAAGATAAAAATAAAAGAGAATATAACTAGTAGTTAATATATCCAAGGGCAGTAATAAGGATGGTTCTTATTTGAGAATGTCCAATTACAGTGGTCTATAAATAGGAATTTAAGGAAACGAGGATGAGAATTGGCTCAAATCAACATGAGGGTGGAAGGACCTTGGATTTCCTAGAGTATGTAATTTGATGAACACCAAGACAAAAAATGAAGTTTTGTAGACTCTCCAATTGTTCCCTATTGTGCCAATCGATAATTAAGTATTTTGGTTGTGATTAATTCAATTCAATTGATTAATACAAATAGTTTTTTTATCTTAAATCTACAACTTGGAGGAGAAAAAAATGGACCATATGAATTACAACAAAGGTTTACCTTTCCCTTCACAATAGGAGGCAAGATTATAGGCTTACACCCTCTTAGAGTAGGAATTCACTAGGTATTTTGACATGCTTGAGATTTAGAAAAGGAACTCCAAGTATAATAATATCTCATTCAAGATAAAATGTTGTGAAGCTTGTTATGTTGATGTGTATGGCTTCAAAATGAAATGGTCATTCAAGATATATGTCAATGTCAAGGAATGGTGTTGTAGGAATTATCAAATAAGTTGGTTATAGCATGTACTTTTCTTCAAATTTGGTCATCACATAAGAGTTGGCACAAATGTTAATTCTTGATAGGAATGTGAAAATTCCAGTGAGAGAATGAAAGTTAGTTGCACAAAAAGGGAAGTATTATCATCTTTAATATTGTTGATGTAGGATGGCATGACCTAAGCAAGAAAAAAGCTAATGAACTACTCAAAGAAATGACATCTTTTGTAATGCCACGATCGCAAGAAATGCATTGAATGAAAATGTTGAAAATAATTTTTTTCTATTAATTATAGAACAAGCAGAAAATACATATCAAAAGTTTGTAAGCATCACCCCATAACAGATCATAGTAGCATCATAAAACCAACCTAGACCCCCCTTTACAAAAGAGTAGAGAGAAGCAACCAGCTTCCAAACCCAATAGAATACCCCATTACAAAAAACTAGCAGCCCCAACCAGGAGCAAACAAGAGAATTCCAACAAATACCCTGTATCAAAAGAGATTAGCTCCACTAAAATTCCAATACAAAATATACAAGTATTTTGAACAAGAATATAAACAACTAGATATAGATCAAAAGGATATGCAAGAAATCTGTCCACAAAGTGCATTAAACAATTCCATGACCACCACTAAGAAGAACAAGGTATGAGCAGCAAAAACTTCCTCATATGAAGGCCTATCATTTTGATTCTTTCTCTTGACTTCCTTTTTCTACCCCTCTACAATATCATTACGGAAGGCATGAAGAGCCCTCAAAAACACATCGACACTAGGATGCCCCTATGGCCATAAGTTCCTATATCTTTCTTCCATAATGTCTATAGTGACATGTCCATTTTCCAAATAACTCTAGAATTTGTCCTTTGAGATAGCCACTATGATATATACTTGCATTGCAATGTTATAAAATATGAGTCTCCTAGAAGACTCAGTAAGCAACCTTTTCCTCCCCTGAAAGACATCTTCATTCCTCACTTTCCAAATAAGCCAAAGAATATTGGAAGACAGACACAACCAAAAAAGCTTAGCAGTTTTCCCCATCTTAGAATTATGCATGAACAAAATCTTCTCAGGCAGCAACTGACCATTAGATGTCCAGATATCAAGCCCATTATAGAAAATTTTCCAAACTTGTTTTGCAAAAATGCATTCAAAAAAGATATGAAAAAGAGTCTCAGGAATTCTACACAACTTGCAAACTGTAATATCATCAAAATTTCTTTTGAAAGAAAGCTTTTGCAAAATAAGGAGCCATCTAAAACAAGCTTCTTTGGCATCAATCTGTCTAACCTAGTTATTCTGGATTTTTTTTTTCCATTCAGCTTTATCCCACTAATGTTTCTAGGTTTGGTTCAAGTGATTAGTTAAATCAATGTGACCTGTTAGCATAATATAAAGTTCTTTAACCTAAGTCTTCCTTATATTTGAGCCATTTTTCCCTTTAAATTCTTTAAATTGATCTAGATCATTTTTGGTTTCCACAAGAAATTTTATCCATTTATAGGCCTCTCTAAAGATTGAGTATGTTCTCCAGTTAGAGGGGGGAAGATTGAACTTAGTGTTCAACTCAATCCAACCCTTCAGTTTACATCTTTCAAAATATCACTAAAATGTTTAATGCCAAGGGAGGCCTAACGTTTTGCAAAGCAACCTTGGATAAGATCGAAAGGCTTCCCTTTGTGTTGAAGACTCCACCAGATAGATCTATGGTACTGAATAGTCCCAAAATACCCATTGATGAATTGATGATTATCTAGATGCTTTTTCATCACCTCCCAGGCCTTCCAAATAGTTCTAAAAATAGTGGACCCTGTAGGTAACATGACCTCCTAGCTACAAAGAATATCACTGATAGGCAAGGCCCTCCAAGCCTTAACACATTTAGGAACAACTCTGAGGATATTCTCCCTAATTAGTACTTTCCAAGGCTCCTTTCCATCCAGAGACCCTAGAACCCATTTTGATGCAAGGGCAATACCCTGCAACTTCAAGTCTTTCAAGCCAAGGCCACCTTTAGATTTTTCAATGGTGCACAAATCCCAATTAATAAAATTCCTCTTTCTCTTCCCTTTCCCATCTGACCAGAGAAAAGCTCTTATTCTTTTCTAAATCTTATTGATTTGATAAGAATTGAAGAACCACGTTGAGGAAAAATAGATGCTATAAGAAGAAAGAATCTTCTGGTAGATTTGAATCTTGCCAACAAAAGAAAGGAACTGGCTATTCCACTTGGAGATCTTCTTTTCAATTTTATCCTGAATCCATAGCCACATTTCCTTAAAACTGGGTCCACTACAAAGAGAATCCCAAGATATCTAACAAGCTTGTGATGACCACCCCATTGAAGCCCATACTTAGTAATCCAGTCTAGGGGTTGATCTGTCCAACCCAACAACCAAGACTTAGAGGGGGCAAGCTTTGCACTTGAAGCTAAACAAAAAAAATCCATTTTCCTCATTAGATTAGCAAAGTTCCATTCTTCCAGTTCAAGCAGAATGGAGTTATCATCAACAAATTGGAGATTGAGAAGCTCATTTTCATCTAGTAGCCTAAATCCTCTTATCCTTGGAACTAGAGCATTATCCCTCAATAGATAATGGAGGGCATGAGAGGAAATGACAAAAAAATTTAGGGCCAAGGGGAAACCTTTCCTTATGGACCTCTCCAAGGGGATCTCTTGAGTGGGTACACCATTAACCTCAACCTGAGTAGATGCATCTTGGAAAAGAGTTCGAACCATTTGATAGAAGGCCATAGGGAAACTAAAATCTTCCAACATCAACAGTAAGAAATCCCATTCAACCCTGTCATAAGCCTTCTCAAAATATAGGAGCATCATAGCAACATTTTGGTTTGAAGTTCTAGCCCAATTCAAGGCCTCCCAACTAGTGATCAAATTCTCAAGAATATACCTCCCTTTGATGAAACCAATCTGTGTAGAATTTATAATAAGAGGAAGGATTATGGCCACCTTGTCAGCTAGAATTTTGGCCAAAATCTTATAGGACATATATAAAAGAGTAATAGGTCTCCAATTTTTTATTAGAGACCTATCACCATCATTAGGAATTAGCTTGATCACTCCTTTATTAATCTTGCTACCAAGGGACCCCTTCTCAAAGGATTCCCTATACATAAGAAGAAGATCCTCACAAATCCACTCAATAAAAGATTTGTAAAATTCACCTAGAAGCCCATCGGCCTTGGGGGATTTATCATCCTTTAGAGAGAGAATGACCTTAATTTCTTCAAGGGTCACATCTTTCCCCAACTCTTTTTCCATATCCTCACTAATCTTCTTTGGGATGAGACCCTTGATATGTTCTCTAGCTCAAGCACTGTCCCTCCTCTCTTTTTCTAAAGAGAACAGTCCTTTATAGAACTAGAAAAAATGATTTCTAATCTCATCTTGATTAGTCACCGAGGACCCACCCACTGAAATAAAGTCAATATGCACTCTGGCCTACTTTTCTTTAATATATCTAAAAAAGAATTTGGAACCTTTATCTCCATTTTCTAACTAGTTCATCTTAGCTCTAACCTTGAGCCCTTTGACTCTACTATTCTAGAGCCTTCTAAGAGAATCTTTATCCAAATCCAACTTCTCAACAAGGGCATCATCTATAGGATTGAACTGCAACTCAAATTCAACTTGGAGAAGATTATCTTGCAACAAGACCTCCTTTCTTCTACTATCTTTAGCTTTCTTCCTCCCAATGGTTTGAAAGAGGATTTTCCATCCTTCTATGTTAACAAACCATCTCTCAATGGGAGACATAGACTTATACATCCATTTATTATTATTTTTAAGGCACAATATAGCATTCCTATAGTCAACATCCTTCAAGAGACTAGTATCCAGACAAAAACTGTTATTGGAACCAACAACTTTAGGCAGTCCATGTCTCAAACAAAAGGAGGCCCTAATAGAATGATGTTCAGAAAGAGTGAAGGGGTAGACCTCAATTTTGCAACCATCTTCCATCATTGAAGTAGAGAATTCCTTACTAATATAAAACCTATCCAACTTGTAGTAGATTCTTCTACCCCCTTTTTGAGCATTGCACCAAGTAAACTAGATTGCATGGGTATCCTTCTTCTGACCTTCAATAAGATCTTCAATCCTAAGTCTAGATTTCATCCTTTTCCAATAGAATCTTTCATTACCTTTCCAGTCATAGCATGTATGACCCCATTTGTCCTCTTCCTTCTCCACAAAATTAAAGTCACCTCCAACAATCCACGAGACATCTTGCAGGGAATAAAGCCAGTTCCAGAGCATGACTCTTTCTCTATAATCATTGGATGCATAGACCAAACAGACTCTAGAACACCTTGATTCTTTCTTTAAAATCACCCACACTGCCCTATTGAAAGGGGAGACCCTAGAGCTAGTCACATATTGGGCCCAAGTATTAGCAACCAAGAGAGTAACACCCCCTTTACCTTTATCATGCTTAGTAACAAATTATGAGGCATCTTTCCAAATAACCCTCAGGCTTGTTTCAAGGGAAAAATCAACCCCTTAACTTCTTGCAATAGGACAAAATATTTCTCCTTTTTCTAAGCAAGGAGCCTCCTAACCACATGTTTCCTACCAGGGGATTCAAGTCCTCGAACATTCCAAGAAATACAGCTAACCTCCATTAGTTATGTTCACTAGCTGGCAGTCCTTTATCACTCCTAAAATTGTCAAAGCATTTAGGAAGCCTAGATTCTACCTCCACCCTTTTTTCACTAGGGGGAAGATCCCACTAAGCTTCTTCCTCTTATCCTTCTAAGGCTAGGAAAGATCCTTGTCTAGAGGAGATTTATTAGCATCAACACCTTTTTTCTTTCTGTATCTCAAAGTCTTCCTCACTACAACCTCCATTGGGTTCTCCTCCCCATCAGTGATATCCTTGGTAGACAACAAACCTAAATCATCTATAGAATCCATGCCTGATTGTGAAAAAAACCATCAAAACTCATCAGTCCATCAATAAAGTTAGGAAGATTTTCTAGCACATTGGGGATCACAATCTCATGCACTTTCTCTTTTCCAACCACAAAAGATATAGTTTTGTAATCTCTAGGAGCTTCTGATTTAGTCCCCAAATCCCCATTAGGGAGAGGGATTGGGCCACCATTATTACTTCCTTTAAGTCCCTCATCCTAGAGAACATCCAAATCCTGGAGACCATCCCTAGCTTCCAAAGTCTTATTTTCACCCCTAGGGGTCTGGTAGATGATTTTGCAACCCTCATCCAGAAGGCTCTCTTCTAAGTGAAGGTTCTCCACATTACATTCTTTGAAGACTTTGGAGTTAAAAGTGTATAAATTTTCTTTTCTTTATCAGATTCATTTTTTGTGCCGTTAGAAGCCTTGTTTTGCATCAGTTTTAGAAGGGATATTTGTTGAGCATTTAGTTTTAGATTGTTATCTAGCTTACCTAAGAACCTTGGAACTTTAGGCACAAAAACAACAATTCCTTTTGATGAATCCTCTATCAATTTATTATCATCCTTTATATTATGTTCCAATTCAGAGAGGAGAGAAGATAAATTATCTTCAAGATTAGTTATAACATCACTATTCTTCACTAGGTCCGAGTTCTCCTCTTGCAAGGAGGGAACTCTTGATGATTTATTAAAGCTAGGGTTAGGAAATCATTCATCAAGTTGTTGTGGAGTGGGGCCTTACTGCATCGAGTCCCTAGTATTCCTACCATTATTTTCTACTCGGGCCTCCAATTTAGAGGCCAGTTTATTATTCCTATTGTTATCTTTGTTCATCCCACCAACAATGACTTTAACATTTGTTTTATTTCTTATAAGAGGGAAATTTATTCTTATATGTCCTTGCCTACATAAATAGCAAGCATTAATCCCCCCCAGGGTTTCAATTTCACAACAAACATTGCCAATTTTAAGTTGTATTTCAATGGCTCCTGACAATTCTTTACCCGAAGAAAGAGAAACCATAACCCAAGCATCTGAATGCAGGAGAGGGGACCTGGTAGCATCAATTTTGATCACACTTCCATAGGGTTCCAATAGAAGTAGAAAAAACTTCCATAGTTGAGGTGGGACTCGTTTGATAGTTAGACGACATGGGCTAGAGAGGGCAAGAACCTCCTCCTCCATGGCCTTTGGATTCCAAGGAAGAGCTCGAAAAACTGCCGAACCCACATTCCAAAATTGTTTCCTTGATACCTCCACTTGAGAGTTAGGGTTATTAAAGAAAACAACATATAATCCCTGCTGAACCATACGACAATAATAAAACTGAAACCCTAGCCTTTTTTCCCAAACATTAGAAAACTGTTCATCCAAATACTTCCTTGCCGAAACCCTATTAGGGTCAACAACTACAAAGAAAATGGTTGTTTTAACCAGTCTATTATCCTCCTCTAAAATAGCCTCATTCAAAGAACTATTAGGAATCAAAATTTATTTCATGGGAGAAAGCAAGGAGTGCTTACCTTGTCCCTCTCTGCCATTCTCCTATTCCCCATCAATCCTGCTAAGCGAAAAATTAGCACCCACTGGTAACTTTCCTCTCTCGCCCATGACGATGTCACGAAAGGATTTTGGGGGATCATGATTATTATTCAGAATGGAAGCATTAACACTTGAATCTCCTAGAGGATTTGTATCCCCGACCATCAAAATCAAAACCAACACAAGAAGCACACATGCGGAAAAACCCAGAACAAACCTCCAACATGAGAAAATCATCCCTCACCACAAACAAAACTAGAAGGACCCAACACTAACCAGACGCACCATAGGAGAATGAAATAATTGTTGAAAATACTTTAGGAAATTTTAAGCAAGTATAATTGGCTATAAAGCCAAATTCCTCAAAATTTGTCAACATATGCACCAAAGTGGGAGTGATGCCGAGGGTTTGAACATCCTTCAAAGTATAAATTATTGATGATTATCAAACAAGGAAATTGTTTTAATTATTTTTCTCTAAAGCAAAGTCGAGGATTGAAAAATTTCTTATTGGGAATGTACCATAGAAAAATGGAGATCTTTGACATTTTCATGGTCATTTAGGTCTTTTTCTTGTGATTCTTGACTTATTTTTCTTAGATTTAATGTTGCAATGTAACTTATGCATTCACATTAGGTCTTGAATATTCAAATTATGATGTCTTGTGAAGATGTTGTGAAGTATTGTACAACACATTTCTACACTTTTCTAGATTCTTCTTCTTATAATTCATCTAATTATTCCCTTTTTATCCCTTATCAAGTTCTATTTCAAAGTGTTGTAAAGTCTTGTAACAAGCTTTCACACTTTTCTAGGCTTGTCACCACTAATTACACCTTTCTTATGCTTTATTTGGCCCCTTTATGCACTTATAGGCCTTAATTAAGTGTATTTTTTAATATAAACCTGGCAAACATCATTAAAAGCAACTTAATTCCTGACACCTACTTGCAAGCCTTAAGTGGGACCCATTCACCATGGGTGGCTAATGAGTCCCTCTTGGCACAAAATTCAAAATAAATTCAAATTTCCTTTAGGTTTTTATTCATTAAGACCTTATGTCAGCCCGTGATGTTGTATTTTTGGGTAATTAGGGCTTAAGTGTGCATAAATAAGTGTTTTTCCATCTCTTTTAACCCCCATTCTTCAAGTTCACTAATTCACCCACTCATTCAAACATTCAAGCATTTTGCATCATTCAATCAAGTAATTATCAAGCATCTTGGAGCAGCCATTGACATATCTTTAGAATTCAACAACAAGGGTTTGGTGAGTTTAGGACATTTGCATGTTGTTTATTCATCATTCCTTTCTTGTTTTCATTGGATTTCTTTATCAAGGGTTTGATTACCAAAGTGGGATTTGACCAAGGAAAATCCCTATACTCTAACCCTTAACCATTTTCCCCCTCTTTGCATGTGTGTTTGTAGGTCTTGTAGGCAGATTTGTCAAAGAAATAGGTGTTGAAAAGTGGTCAATAATTCATCAAAGCAATTCAAGTCAACTAAACCCTAATTCAAGCTTGGAGACAACATTCAACCCATTTTCTATAAATTTGGTTTCGCTAACTCGACAAGAAGACAAGTGTAGATTTGGACCCACATAGTTGACCCCTAAATTTGTAGATTTTTGGAGGAGGACTGATTCACCATCAATGGAGAATGAGTCCCACTGCTAGGATGGAAAAGGTGATTTCACCAAAATTCAATTCCCAATAGTCAGAAACTAGTTCTAACAAAGTTTACCAGACGAAGGATTGATTTTCCATAAGTGGAAAATGAGTCCCACTGGTCATCAACAGTGATTTTTGTTAGATTCTGGAACCTTCCAGCATCATCATTTCATCTTCAAGTGCATTTTGTTCTGTCTCATTTAATTTTGTTTTCATTTGTGCATGTTTCTAGTTCATGTTTGCATATCACACTATGTTTTCAAACACTTCATATTTCTTAGGTTTTGCATAAATAATCAATCATTTTCATTATTTTTCTGCATTTAGATCATTTCATTTAGGTATAATTCCATCATACATACATTATTTTGAGTGAATGATGCAATAAAGAGGAAGAAAACAACTCAACTCACTTTGTTCTTGACAACAAATCAATTTACCAAACTAAAGCTTTCATTGAGACAAACAACTTCCAATGCAATTCTATTTTTCAAGGCACTTTTCCTTTACAAATCCTTGATTCAGAGCACTCCAAAAGAGACATAAGGCTCAAACCACTTATTGGTTCACAAAATACCTTTAGGCAACATGAAATAGATGGAATCAAACTCTTTTCTCAACACAAACTCTTAACCATGTGCATTTACAAAAGGTGACTTGTCCAAACAACAATTAGGCCTTTTAGGCCACCTCAACAGATCAATATCAATTACCCAAGCCCAAATATTTCTACCAATACCTCAAGAAAATGTGATTATATCTATTTAAACATAACATACCTTCTCCCATCTTTTATTCATGATATTTTAACAAACTCCTAGATTGAACCTTCATTTTAGTCTTCAAAACAGGGCTATAATTAGACTGGTATGCAAGAATAAATATTCAAATGATCACAAATTTTTTTAAGCTTCTCAAGCCCCATTAGGAAATGGCTTGTACATTACTCTACTGCAACCTTTATAATCACATTCATCAAGTAGAACATCATCAAAACACAAAAATAATCACTATTCATTGTCAAATTCAGACTGTCATAACATGATAGTAAAAAATAGGATTCTAAAAACTTGAAAACTCTCCAATCCAATTCTTGTAATGGATTCTTAACACACCTAAAAACCTTACAAAAACAATATCATTCAAGAAGGATTCAACAACCACAAACAAAATTCACTGAACACCATTCTTTTACCAATCTGTTACATATTTTCAGACCTAGGCTTATTGGATCTGCTATCTCCCAACATAGATACTTTGTTCCAAGGCTTCAAATTTTTTTTATTTGAACTATACAAACTTATAATTCTATTAGATATCCATTCCCATAAGCATTTATACAAACCCTAGGTGTAATTCCTTTTGTAAACTCTATCCGACAGATTGTGTACAGATTTCCAGTCCTAAATCTCAATTCTTCACCTTCTTAACTTTATATCTTTTCCAAAAATCATTAGAATGTGAAAGAATATCCAAAAAAGAATCCAATCACCAAAAACCAAGAGATATCACCATGTACAAAGATGAGAAACACAATTCTAGAGATCTTTGTTCACCCTAATGAGGGTTTTGACAGTTTTCACAAAAAAAATCTATAACTATCTCAAAAATGAATAAAATTGCATGAAACAAGAGTTAAATGGAAGGTGATTGACCAATAATTCACTTACAATCAATTTGGAATAGATTCCTGCCCATACAAGGCTGTACACATCAAGGAAACAATGAATTTCTAAAGAAAATATGCAAAAATCAGTGTCTTTATTCATTCATGATCAGATATTCAATCACCCACAAGTTAGAAATGTATACAAAAGCCTTTTTAAAGGTATCCAAATTGACTTTACACCTTCCAACTAATTAGTAACTACCTATCCATGCCTAAAACCAAAGTGACCTTCCATATTCCATGTGTTGCATTATGCAACTTTACCATTTTTTTTGCAATTTTTGACAACCTTTAACATCGTTTACATTTTTCTTTTCCAAAACATGACATAATAACCTCCTAATGTCTTAAATGACCCTTGAGAAATGTTAAAACATCAAAAATTGATCAACCTTCATGAATTTCAAAAAGGGGGCATGATTTTTTCAAGGTGCTCCTGCACCAGTGAAGCACCTCATTTTTTGGCCTATCTCTCTCCTTTTAGGTAAAAAACCCTAAGAGAGCAAGAGAGTCCATAGCCCCCAAAAATTTATGGTTCAAGGAAATACTTGATGGAGGAAAGATAAAAAATACCATTATCATATTTCTTATGTAATCACTTGATGAAGCCATTGGCATCATAACAACTCACAATTACTTGATTGGAAAATATTAAGCAATGAAAACAATTGATAATAGAAACCATCAAGATAAGTTTGTGTGTTTTGTCTAGAAGATATTGGATATTCAAGAAAATGGTGATTTCATAAACAAAGCTAACATTGGATGTGTCATTGGAGGATCATGATGTAAACCTCAACATACTAACATTTTAACTTACAACTCATGGTGCTCTCAAGGAAGGAATTAGAAAGATAAATCCAAAGTTGTCGAAAAGTATAATGAATATAGAAGTTGTGACAATAGAGGAGTGTTTGGGAGATGTTATTGGTGATCTCAATTCAAGACATGATCAAATTCATAGCTTTGGAAATGAAGTAGGAAGACTAAAGGTTATTGATACATCAATTCCATTGACAAAGATGAACTTCAATATGTGAGTATGCTTTGTGGTGTGATTGAAATTTTTGCATCTCATACAATACAAATTTCTAGTTTTATGTGACCACCTTGGCGAAACTCATAACTTGAAGTTATTAGTTCCTAGTTAACATTTTTGTAAAAGTGACTTATGTCACTTATTGTATCAAAAAGTTAAAAAGTGAACCTTGTTTTGTCATAACCCAATTTTTATTGCATTTAAATTATTAAGGAAATTCAATATGTTGAATGAAAATCTTGATATTTATGGAAATGTTTGAGAAAGTTGACTGTCTTTTGACCATGTGATCTTATGAATTATCTCATACTTTATCATGATTGAATGTTACTAATGAACTATGTAAGTGCAAGTGTGTGCAAATGCAGGGTAATAGGATGAAGGAAGAGAACACGGTTGAAGTAGGATTGTTTAGCCGGATTGAATGGTAAGCTTGATGGAATCTAGGTGCACACACCACAAACAACATGATGTTTTCATTTGAAATTTCATATAGGAGATTATATTGACTTGATTCGAAATGATTTAATGTTTGAAAAATAGGCTTGTGGAATGTTATATATGTGACTTCTTATTCAATTGTTTATTTTGATCATATATTTTTTTAAAAATAGAATGATATCATGATTAAAATAATATTTGTATGTAAAATAAAAGGCATGCTTGAAGGATAAGAAAATTACTTCTTTTGAAAACTATTATCCGGATAATAACAAAAGTTGTTTCTTTTCTTGAAAGTGATTCCACACTACATTGTTATAAACATAAAATAGTGATAAATAAAAGAATATATATAAACATAAGTGAACTCTTCAAAATTGAATATGAGTTCGAATTCATCGAATATTGTTGTTAAATTTTGATAATAAATGAAAAGAGAATAAAACATATGATAATATCATAGTGGCCTGTATTTGATTATGGAAAGATATTCAAATTTTAATAGTGGGGCGGCCAAATTAATGACAATTATGAATGAAATGACCCCATAATGCTGCAAACAAGTAAGAAAAACATTCATTTTCCATTTTAGTAACACAAAAATACTTGGGAAGAAATTGGTAGGGGTCTAGCAGTGGCAACAAAAAAATAGGAAAAAGGAAAGCCAAAGCAATGACTGTTTGGAAAAAAAAGCAGGAAAGAGTCGAGAAAAGCCACAGACATAGGTAAAAATCATTGTTTGATGTTGAATATGTATGATTTTTTAGTACAAACTATTTTGAAGCTTTCATTTTTTTATTTTTTATGTTGATTTCATTCAAGCTTGTTGCTAAAACATAAGATGCCCATTTACTGCAAGTTGTATTTTGCTTAGTACCAGGCCTTTTGATTTAGAATCAAATTATTTCTTGATTTATGTTGCAGAGGCCTCATCGGCCAACTTGTGCATGTGCCACACCTTTGCATATTCATCTATAAGCATGATAGCTAAACCTAGTTATGTCTTGTATGATTTCTTGTTATCACCTTAATTGATAGGTTATGCATGTAAGATATTAACCATTTAATGGTTAATCAGATGATTCTGATAACTAGAATTATTATTTTGTATTGAACAATTTTGAAATAACCATCATTTCCCTTAAAGGGAAAATGATTGAATCTCTACTATTATTTTTCTTTCATTATTTGTGGTTCTTCCTGTCGGCTAGGTAGAATAGATATGTCACCTAAAATGGGTGCGAAGGCTGCTAACATCATTCATAGAATGATGCAAATATATTTATATGTCTTTTTTAATTAATCATGTTGTCTCATTCTTTAAATGATGGAGGAACGAATACATCTTTCCATTCTATTATGTGGGCATTGATCCTTAAGATCAATCATAGTATACCGTTTGTACTTGAATTTAATCATTCAATATAATGATCCCCATTTTTCTTGCATACATGCAATGCTTTCATATGTCGATTTCACCAATCTGATTGCATGCACATATCATTCTTAGAATGATTACTATCAGTATGTTTCATCAATCGGCTATCAAACATTGTAAGTCAATAATCGACCTTCCTTCAGGGTTCGACCAATGATAATTTTTCTAATGAAACCAAACTGTCACTTGACTATTAGTCATTCTTAGAATGATAGTAGCTTGAATTTAAATCCATAATAGTCACCCTTAAAAACTTGGGTCTCTTCTAACCCGAAACAATAATATAATTGTTCCAATTTGTATGTGATTCGAAATGACAAGCATGTCTTTTGATTCTCTTGTTTGCACAAAAAGGACAGTAGTATTGTTTAATTAATCTCATATCTAGAACGATAAATATTGATTGTTCACATGATAAACCGAATAACTTGAAACTGTTAATGAGACATATTGACTTAGTAGCTTGTAAACTTCTGCAAACAACATTATTTTGATATAAACAACAATGATATGATACAAACATCACGTCACTAAATGGAAACTGTACAAATAGATATGTTCTTATTTCTTTGAAAAGGGAAATTTTTCATCTTGTATTACTATCAGATAATATGACCATCTATAGCATTATTTTGAATGAAAGGAATCTATTAAAATAGTTTTCATTTCAAAATGTATGCACAAATACATTAATTTAAGTTGGCACATATATGTGTATTCACATAGACCTTCGTCTACGTACATACACATACTTGTGACATACCTTTTTTTTGTTACTTATTTAATTTATTCTTAAATGAGCATTGAATTACATTGAATGTAATCATGTGTCATGTGTTTGAAATGAATGGATAATGTATTGAATAGATCTATTGAATTATTTTTCTAAATTTATTAAGTTGAGGGATTAAATACATTGAATTACTTTTTCGTAGATTGTGTGTGAAGATTATTCTCCTTGTTTAGTAGAACAACACTTAAGTAGACTAGAGCACCTTAGGGTAGATGGTGCTAGAGGGTAGATAGTTGCTAAGGAATAAACTATGTTGTTGAAAGTTACCTTCTGAGATGGGTTCCGAAAGGAAGTTTAGAGAATATAGGTTTTTGGTTTATCCAAAACCTATCTTTTGTTGTTGCAACAAAATTTTTATGCTTGGCCAAGAAACTAGCCCTTTATGTATGTATGGACTTTGTGATAACACTGTCTACCATTCTTAGCATAGATCTTGTGTTTTTTCTAAATCATAGATAGAGATGCATGTTGGTGTTTGGGAATGCAGTAGATTCCACCTTGTAGATTGTTCTATAGCTAAAATTTGTGTGCAAGATCGGGTGTTCAAGATGGAAGAATTACATGGGGAAGCGTAAGCTTCGTGGTTGGGTGGTAAAGTGCTTCAACCATGTTCTCATCCACAAGTGGAGGTGAGCATCAAAAGGAAACCTTGGATGTTTTCATGATTATCATGGACTATGATGTAACCTTGATGTAAAAGTGTATATTGTATTGACTTTGGGGCCCAATGAGCCAAGTCAACTTGGATATTGTAATTGACATTTGGAAATGAATACATATTATTATGAATCTTATTTTAATTAGACATGTGTTTCTATGATTGAAAATAGCTACTAAGTTATGTCTTTTTAAATTTAATATTCATAATGTCATTTGTAATAATATAATTAAGTAGTAACTAGAATGGGTTATTACATTTGGTATCAGAGCTTAGGGTTCAACTCTAGGCCTTTTGAGTCCACAATAGCCATGACTAGGGAATAAAAGACCCTTGGACAAATTGAGTTGTCTTGAGAATTGACCAAACCTAGATTGAATGTAGGTATGGGAAGGTCTAAGTCAGGAAGAAAGAAAGGGAAGACCGTTAGGACCTCGAACAAGAAAGTTGTAGTGGAAGAAAACACCAAGATTGAGATTCAACCCGAGATTCTCGATGATGAGACTCTAGCTCAAGCTCTCACTCGACTTAAGCTAGAGAGGGGCAATAAAATGTTAGAGCAATAGGTTAATTACTTAATTAATTTAATCATATTGATTAATTAATTAAGTCACTTTTACTTTATTTTCACTTAAGCTAAACTTAGGCCCATTATTAATTAATTAATTATTAATTACTCACCTTTAAGTTTTTGATCTTCTTTCATAAGGATTGATCTCTTTGTAATTATTTAATTCTTGTTTTATGCATTTTTTCTTCACGTAAAGTAGAGCACCATTGTTGTGTTTCATTATCTCTTCTATGTGACAAGTTATTTGCTTGCAGGTGTTCACTGGGTTCTACATGAGGTTGTATTTCTCAACTTCAACATGGTATCAGAGCTTCAAATCTGCTGCTTCTTGTTTGTTTTTTGAGGGATCTTGTCCTGAAAGTGACATTTTTGTGCATCTTGAGTCAAATTGGACCTCACCATTGTGTCTAGAATGCTCGAATTAGTCAAGATTGACCTTTGTTTCCTCAAATTTGGATTCATGGCATCAAATTTGTTAGGGTTTGAAGTTTATGAGGGTTTCTAGATCCAGAGCATAGCTACAATTTTGGAACATATTCATCCCAAAAGAACCCCACCATCATGGTCAGAGCACCCAAAAAACCCAAAATTGACTGTCAAATCATTGAAATCAGACACAGTGACTCTAGGAAGCATTTTTTTTCCATTTATGGGCCATATGGCCTAGTAAGATAGACAAACTGTGAAAAATTTAAAAAACATGGTGTTGCAGGGCATCACCATTAGTTAACCACTAGCGATTAATGCTAGAGTGGTTAATGCTAGTGGCTAGCCTAACCGCCAAGCTTAACCCCCAAACCCTTTTGGATCAGTTTTTGTATTTTGGCTATAACTTTTGTATACGAACTCAGTTTTTCAAAAATGAAATATCGTCAGAAAGATAGTTTTGGGCCCAATCCAGTGGTGCAAGTGATTTCTCCTAATTTTTCTATTTTTCTACATTTATTTCCAAACAAAGTTAGAACTTATTTTTGCACTCCTGGGGGCATAACTTTTGCATATGAATTCTAATTTTTGAAAACGAATAGGTGTCAGAAAGGTGTTTGAATGCTATTTTCAGATCTGTAGTTTATTTTATCAAAAAATTTACCAGGTACACAGAGAATTTTCTGAAGTGAATTTTTCTTTTTAACGCTTTCTAGCTTTCAAATTTGTACTGGGGTTTGGTTTTTTGTGTTGTGGGGGGTTTTTTTTTCTTTCTTTTCATATATACACATCAAAAAATAGAAACCTCTATCATTAAACACATTTAAAAACCATAAAAATCATGGCGTACCACTCATCAGTTGATCGTCTTTCCCCACACAATTACCATACCTTGAAGGAACATATGTCTAGACTTCTCATGTCAAAGGGGTTATGGTCCTGTTTGGATGAAAATCAGCCTTAGTTGACATGTCCATTTGAGATTCTACAACATAGAAATAGAATGGATGAGGCTATGGGTTTGCTACCATTACATGTTACAAATTTCCTTTTATTTCACTTGGAGGGTTGCACAACTCCTTGGGCTATGTGGACTAAGTTTCATGATCTTTTGGGAACCATCAATTAGATCAAGGCACTTCAGATTGAAGTAGAATTGACCACCTTAGTACCTGATTCTTTTCCATCTATTGAGGATTTCTTGATGAAATTCAAATCACTTAGATCATTGTTACAAAATTGTGGTAAGAACAAAATAGACACCGAGTGTATATACCCGATTCTATCTAAGCTTCAAGATTCATTTTAGATATTCTCTTCTACATTCTATTCCACCATGGATGCTTTGGGTCCACGATTTACCATGCCTACCATTAAGGTATTTTGTGATTAGTTGACACATGAGTAGGCCAAGCTAACATAGTTGGATTATCTTCTAGGATCAAAGAACTAAGCATTGGTAGCTCAGAAATCTCAGGGGAAGTAGAAACAAAAACAAAGGCCGAAGATAGATGCAACAGATAGTGAGATTTCCTCCAAGCCACCACCTAATTCTAATTCCAAATGACAATCCAACCCTATGCAGGGTAAATCTTCTAAGTCTAGCGAGTCTTCCTCCAAGACTAAGAAGAAATCAGGTGACCCTTGTAGTTTTTGTGGCTAGGAAGGTCATCTAGTCTCCAAGTGTTGGAAGCGATTAGAAGCTTTAGAGGAGGCCATGTAGTAGCATCATATCACCTCACCTCATTCACCTTCCCCAAACATAGGGAAAGGTCATGCTCTTTCTGCATGAGAATTACCTTTAGGACCCACTTTGATTCTAGATTCTAGTGCTTCTCACCATATGACATGTGCACTTAGGAATTTGTCACCACACTTGCCCATTGTGACACTTCATAGATTGCAGTTGGTGACTCTCCATAACTTATAGTTATGGGTTTAGGTTCTGTTTCATTGGATGGTGGTTGTCTTTAGGATGTAATTGTTGTTCCTGCCATTTTGACAAACCTCCTTTCCATTTATTAGATTTTCCATTCTGGCACTAGTAAGACAGTTGAGTTCTCACCACATGATGTGGTTATTTGAGACCTACATGATCCTAATTTGGTTGTGGCTACTGGAAGTGTTGATTCTACATCCCACTTATACAGATTTGATGGATTTGAGAGTATAGATGGTTCAGGTTCATCTCTTATAGCACATGCAGACACAGTGAGTAGGCTTTGGCATGAGCGTTTTGGCCATGTCAATTATAGATATCTACAAAAAATGAGTACAAAGGCACTTGTGATTGGGCTCCCACAGATTTCCTATATTGACAGTGTTTATTGAGGTTGTGTACTTGACAAACATCACTGGGATTCTTTTCCTATGGGTAGAGCCACATGTGCTAAGGAACCCTTGGATTGGTACATAGTGACCTCATGTCCTTTCCGACTTCTTCATTTTCAGGAGCCAAATATGTGCTTGCATTTATTGATGACTTCTCTAGATGTACATGGGTGTACTTTCTTAAGTACAAGTCTAAAGTCTTTGATTCATTCAGGGTCTTTAAGAAATTTGTGGAGAAGTAGTCTAGTCTTTCTATTAGGAGGATACACATAGATAATGGGGGGAGTTTGTTAATCAGGCTTTCAAGGACATTTGCACTGAGCATGGTTTGCAACATCAATTTACAGTACCTTACACCCCTCAACAGAATGGTGTTACTGAGAGAAAGAACAAGACTTTGTGGGAGATGGCCAATTGTATGATATAGTCATGGTCTATGGATTCTTCATTTTGGGCTGAGGCAGTAAATTGTGCCTATTATATTTAGAATTGGATGTCTCATAAGGCATTATGACATATGACTCTTGAGGAGGCTTGGACCCATGTCAAGCCTGATGCTTCTATATTTTGAGGTTTTGGTAATGAGGCTTGGGAATTTATTCTTGATGCTCAGAGGAAAGCCATGGAGAGGAAAAGTTGACCACTCATATTTTTTGGTTACTATGAGGATGTTAAGGTGCATAGGTTGTTTGATCTTGATTCCAGAGAGGTCTTGTTTCGGTGAGATGTCTAGTTTGATAAGCACTTTCCTCTGATGGATTCTTCATCACCAACTTCTCCCTCACTACATACTCCTCCCTCTTCATCTCTTGAGGATTTTTTATCTATTGAGGATGATGTAGATGATGATCCACCATCCCCACCACCACCAGATGCACAATATTTTCCCAAGTGGGCCTGCTTTACTATAGAGGCAACTAGATCTTTGGTAGGTGATCCTTTAGATTCCCGTCGTACACATGCACAAACATCAAGTGCTAGTACTTTGAGTCATGCCATTTTGAATGATCCTTAAAGGTTTTAAGAGGTGACATGTCACCCTAAGTGGGATGGGGCTATGGAGGAGTATTCTTCTTTGATGAAGAATAATACTTGGGATCTTTGTCATCTTCCTAAGATAAGAAATTTGGTTTAGTGCAAGTGGGTGTACCGTACCAAGTTTGTTGTAGATGGTTTGATAGATAAGTACAAAGAACGTCTTGTTGCAAAGGGGTTTTCTCAGGTTGAGGGTATTGATTATTCTGAGACCTTTTCTCCTATTGCCAAGATGAATTCTATTCACTTTGTACTATCACTAGCAGCTTCACAGGGATGGACACTTTTTCAGATGGATGTGAAGAGTGCCTTCTTACATGGGGACCTACATGAGGAAATCTATATGGAGCAGTCTCAGGGTTTTGTGCAGGACACTTATTTGGTTTATAGACTTCAACATTCATTGTATGGTCTCAAACAAGCCCCTCGGGCTTGGTATGAGAAGATGAAATCTTTTTTGCTTTCCTCTCACTTCATACGTTGTCATTTTGATCCCACAATGTACATTGAATGCCAGGAGGGTGATCTTTTGATCCTTGTGTGATATGTTGATGACCTCATTCTTAGAGATAGCTCATTCTCTATGATTCAAAGTGTTTAGAGAGATTTGATGGAGCAGTTTGAGATGAAAAATATTGGTCTTTTGCACTATTTTCTTTTTTTATAGGTTATTCAGTCTTCGGATGGGATTTTCATATATCAACAAAAGTATTCTCTTTATATGCTCCAAATATTTGGCATGATTGATTGCAAGTCTGCCCCCATGCTATTTCAGTCAAGTGTTGTTATGTCTTCCACTTACTCTACTCCTTCAGTAGACTCTACATTATATAGGCAGTTGGTTGGTAGTTTGTTATACCTGACGCATTCACGTCTTGATCTTTCCTTTGTGGTTGGTCTTGTCTCTAGGTTCTCCCATGATCCTCATGGGAGCCATCAATAAGCAACCAAACATATCTTGAGGCACATTCAGGGCACCACTTAGTATGGCATTCACTACACATCAAGCGCCCCTCACATTGTTGGTTTCACTGACCTAGATTGGGCTGGTGATGTCAATGATCGGAAGTCCACTTTCGGATTTGTTTTTACCTTGGTTCTGGTCCCATCACATGGTTTTGTAAGAAGCAATTTTCTATTGCATTATCATCTACAGAGGCTAAGTACTGAGCAATGGTGTTATCTAGTCAGGAGATTTTATGGCTTTGATAGTTGATGATAGAGTTTGGGTTTCCTCTTTATAGTCCCATTTTTCTTTGGTGTGACAATCAGAGTGCTTTACACATTTCTCGCAATCCAGTGGAGCCTCAGCAGAAGAAACACATTGAGATCCACATGAACTTCATCAGGAAGTTGATTTTGATGGTTCTATCATCTTAGAGTACATTCCTTTAGAGGCGCATGTTGCAGACATCTTCATGAAACCTTTGGCATCACCATGCTATATTTAGTTGTGATCTATGCTTGGGGTGAAAGAAGTTATCCTTGGTGGGTCTTTGTGAGGCCTTCCTTCATGTTTTTTTAAACATGCTTTCATCTCTTTTTGGAGAGGAGTATTTTCCCATTGGGTTTTCTCCTTTTCTCCGCTTTACAAAGATTTGGTTGTATTTGGGTACCTCATATGGCCTTGTTTTCAGGACCCATCTTTTCTTTCATTCATTTTGTCCTTAGTTTTTTATCTTCTCCCTAAGTTCATCTTAAGGGTGGGTGTTAGTGTAATAGGTTAATTACTTAATTAATTTAATCATATTGATTAATTAAGTCACTTTTACTCTATTTTCACTTAAGCTAAACTTAGGCCCATTAACAATTAATTAATTATTAATTATTAATTACTCACCTTTAGTGTTTTGATCTCCTTTCATAAGGATTGATCTCTTTGTGATTATTCAATTCTTGTTTTATGCATTTTTCTTCACAACAAGCAAAGCACCATTGTTGTGTTTTGTTATCTCTTTTATGTGAAAGGTTATTTGCTTGCAGGTCTTCACTGGGTTATATGAGGTTGTATTTCTCAACTTCAATAGAAAATTGAGGAGTTGAACAAATTCCTAAGATTAAGAAGCTTTATGAAATCAGAGATTGGCCCCTAGGGTGTGGACCAAACACACCCTTATTAACTAAATAGGAAAAGGAGTGCTTGCGTGCTCAACCCTCCTCTTCTAAGAAAATTGATGTAAATTTTGATGAGGACCCCGAGGAGTGTCCTCTCTCTAAGAATGAGAAAACTAACTAATGTAACAATAATCTTTTGTAAATAAGGGCCTATTGACCCACACTTAATAAAATAAAGCAAGAAGTTATTTTTGGTGTGTTCAAGTGAAGAAATCCAAAATGTGTTTACTATGCATGAATGTGTATGTCTTCAATGAATGAGTGATATATGCATGTTTATGTAGTGTATGTGAATGAGAACGTTTACTCATAGAACCTATCATTAAGTTAAGAGAGAATGTGAAATATGATACAAGTCAGGTTTGAGTCAGTATGCTGACCACCAAGCAAGAGATGGGCGGTAGTGGATTAGATAATGGACCAAACAAGAGGCTATAATAGATTTTGGAGCTTTTGAATAGGAAAGAGGCTCGTATGGATCACATAGAGTAGGAGGTTCGAGTGGCATGCGAGGACCAAGTTCACAGGAATGTGAAAGTCAATCAAGGAGAAGGCCCTCAAGGTCGAATTGAGGAAGAACTTAGAAAGGATCTCAAAAGAGTAGCACCACCTAAGTTTGATGGTAAATCCATTGGAGAAGGAGGTGAGGCATGGATCATTGAGATGGAGAAATATTTTGGACTCCATAACCTATCCAATTAGACTAAAGCGACATGGGCTATGTATCAGCTTTCAGGAGAAATAGCTACATAGTGGGACAATGAAAAGATAGAAAGGAACCTTCAACCTGCCAAGATTACTTGGGAACTCTTCCTCTAATCTTTTAGGAAGAGATGGTTACCGCAACTCTTTTTTGACAATAAGGATACAAAATTCCAAAACCTAACTTAGGGGAGCATGACTATCACCCAATACTAGGAAAGGTTCACCAATCTATTGAAGTATGTTCCCCAATATGAAGGAGATGAATGTTTTTGTATTCAAAAGTTCATATTGGGACTCAGACCCCACATTGGAGAAAAAGTGGACATGCATGATCCTCTCACCATGAATGAATTCTTCCTGAAGGCCACCAAATAGGAGTAGAAATTGTAGCAGTTATCCAATTACTTCAATAATGCAAATCCTAAGTTGTTTGGAAACAAGAAGTTTCCTAAAGGAAAAAAGAACCACCAGATCTGTAATCTCAAGAGGGAAAGTGAGTTGTAGGAGAAAGGTGAAGATAGTAATGGTGGAAAGAGCAAGAAGGAAAATAACAAAAAAAGAAGAAATGACTAAAAGTAGAAGGGATTTAGAGAGGACAAGCCAGGAGGTCACAAAGGGCCTTGTGATAGGTGCTATACTTGTGGAGGAAACCATTATGCCTCAAATTTTTTTCAACAGTTGAAGTCACGAAGGGAAGGAAACTATCAATAGTATCAGCATCATTAGATCCACACTACAGTGGATAACAAGAAGGTAGAGTATTAGTATTTTCCAATATAGTTGATGAACTTAAGCTCTATGGTTGAACTATCTCTATTTTAATTGATACTGGAGCTATTGAATTTTTCATAGACCCTAGAGTAATATCCAAGATACCTATTAGACCTGTATACATGGAAAACTCATGAAAAATCTAGTATGGAAACTGAGCAGAGCGAAGGGTAGACACCTTTCTCTTTTGCAGTGAGTTAGAGCTTCCAACCTTCCAAACCAAGGTCAACCTATATGTGGCACCCTTAGGCTCATACGATGCAATTTTGGGAATAAATTGGTTAACTAAGCATAAGTCTATAGTAAACTACGAGGATAAGGTAGTTAATTATTTGGATGATTATGGGAACCCAGTCGAGATTTGTGGGATGCATGTTGCATAGGACAACTGAGAGGGGGGGTGAATCAATTGTCACATATTATAACCTTTAATTCAATTACAAGAACTAACACATAAACTGATTAAGTGATTAACCATCAAATGCAAGTGCACAAACACAAGAACCCCAAATTTATGTGGAAAACCCAATGAGGGAAAAACCACGGTGAGGATTACCTCACACTATAGAGAATATCAAAACTGATTACAAAAAGGCTTTCTTCCAGAGATAAGGCTTACTGCTTGAAATAAGGACTCACTGTCCAGACTCACTATCCATAGGGCTACAACCTAGAGTGCTCACTACCAAAGAGATACAAAATAGACAAAGAAGACTTGTTACAGAGAGACACCAACCCCAATGTAACAAAGATTCCACCACAATCACTGATCAACTCGCATGAATGATAGAGTTCACCTTCTGCTCATTGCATCCAAAAACTTGGCATTAAGCTTCACACTGAACAGCCACACACTTAACTCACACACCTCAAGAATAGCATCAAGGTCATGTCTTCTCTTTCACTTATCTTCCTTCTTTTCTTATGCACAATTTTCATCGCCAGCACATTCTATATTTATACTATCTCCAACCTTGAAAAGATATAGAGTTGGCCATCCAACTTCAACTTTCAACTTAGGTTGGTTCCAAACATCCTAGAGTGGAATTAGAATGAGGGAAACACAAACACATGCTTCACCGAGATACATAATAGATCCAACATGCTTCATTAGCTTCAAAAGTAGTGCTTGAAACACAGTCGACCATACCAATGTAAAACACATAGATTGATTAAGCTCGATACATCGAAATGCCAAAAGCAACTTCAATAGAACTAGGAAACACAACTCTTGAACCATACACCATAAGATTTCATCAAAGAGAAATTTGGACTAGCAAGAATTCTCCCATACCTCAATCAACACATAGAAAAACATAGTTCACAAGCACCAGAACTAACAACCTTCTTTGAATACAATTTTCTCAATATCCTCGACATATATAATCAACATCAAATAGTAGATAACTAGCTGACCAATTGACATCAATGAAAACACTTCATTCCTTTTCCATTCTTGCAAAAATATCCCCCTTTGTCATTGATGGAAACACATGATATGAAAAACCATCAAAGACACCATACCTCTTTTGAAAATACTTTTCAAGATTTTTTTTGCTTCTCCCTTTTTAGAAGATCATCTTCCTCATTATCTTCTTTCTCTTATTAAATTTTTAGACGCTCTCTCTCCCCCTTTGACATCAATGAAAAAGGAAAAATATGTGTCGATTGAAACTTACTTTGACATGAAAACAAAATACTCATAATGACAACACTTTAGAAAATCTTCTTGCTTCCCCTAAGGGAAGCCACCAACAAACATCAACCCAAAATATAGGATCATGAATTCACTGGGCTGATGCATCTCCAAATGCATATTATTTTATAAAAGGAGGGGCACTAACCCCTATCTTATCCTGGAGATACTCAAAAATATGTTTAGGAAGAACCTTTGTAAATATATCCGTAATCTGATCTTTTGTTAAGGGTATGTGTAGGATCATCATGGAAAAAATAGGCCCTTAAGTGGCAAAAAAATCAGAAAAATCAAAGTTAGGAAACTTGATGTAAAAATTTGAATAAGTTATCTATATTATTTCAAAAATATGTAAGAATAGAATCTATAGCAAATTGAATGTAGTTTCTAAACTACTAGGTTTTTTAAAAGAAAACATAAATCTATTTGGTGAAAATTTGAAATTTTAATGTAGTAGTACTTAAATTTCAAGGAAAAAATAAGAAGTAGATGTCTGTCTGACCACCCTAACCACAATAAAATGATAATATTTTTTTATAAGATTTTGATATAAGTAGAGGACTCATGTCCCAATGTGATGCATATTTTTGTAATTTTTTTCCAAGTAAATAATTAATTATGAATTTTTTATTACAAATTTTAAAAAATATTAAAAACTCGTATGTCTGACCACCTTAACTTGGTCAAAACTTCATGAAATTCAAGTTTTCTTTTTTAATCCTATAGTATGTGAATCATAGAATGTGACACATGTTTTGGATTCAAAAAATATGATACCATTTGAAAGATATATATATTTTTCAATCAGTCTATCAATTAGCACTTTAGTCATAATTTGAATAGAAAATGAATAATAATTACTTATTAAATTCAAAGCAAAGCATAATTTATATTGGTGGAAAGCTGAGAATCTCCTTTAAAAACCCTTTTCATTTCATCAATTTTGGGTAAAAAAAATGTCGTTAGCTACATACCCATCATATTGCCACTTTTTGGCCCATCATGATCCTACACATACCCTTAAAAAATACTCAAGCTTGACTTCATTCTACATAACCTTATCTCTTAAGAAATGATGCCTGATAGATATATCCTTCATTCTTGAGTGCATCACAGGATTCTTTGAAATGTTAATTGGATTTTTGTTATCACATCAGATAGGAATAGGATCATCATGTAGCATTGTGATATCTTTCAATGTCTGTTTCATCCATGACATTTGTGTACAACACGATGCAACAACAATATACTCAACTTCAACAATAGACAAAGAGACTAAATCTTGCTTCTTACTCAACCATACCACCAATCTACATCCAAGAAAGAATGCACCACCACTTGTACTTTTCCTGCCACCTATAATTCCATGCCAATCTACAACTGTATAAGCATTGAGTGTAAAATCAGTATCTTTAGGATACCATAATCCATAATCCAAAGTGCCTTTCAAATATCTGAATATTCGTTTAAATGTAGCAACATGTGTTTCCTTCAAATCTTCTTGAAATCTAGCCACAAGACAAACCACATGCATAATATATGATCTAATAGTAGCCAAATATAGTAGTCCACCAATCATAGATATATACTCTCTCTGATCAATCTTAAGTGAATCATCATCTTTTCCCAACTTGCATCCAGTCACCATAGGAATACTTACCGGTTTGGAACTGCCCATACCAAATTTTCTCAACATTTCTCTCACATAATTAGATTGTGAAATGAAAATTCCTTTTCTTTTTTGATTAATCTATAGCCCAAGAAAGAAAATCATCTCGCCAAACATAGACATTTCAAATTCTTTCTACATTTCTTCCACAAACATCTTGCACATCTTTTCATTTTCTCCAAAGATAATTTCATCAACATATACCACTATAATCAAGATTTTTTCATTCTCAAATCAAGATTTTTTCATTCTCAGTTTCAAATTACTATCTTTCATACCTTTTTTATATCCTTGTTGATTCAAATACCTATCTCACCTTGCTTACCAGGCTCTAGGGGATTGTTGCAGTCCATATAAAGCTTTCTTCAATCTGCACACCATATTCAGTTGATCTGTCAACATAAATCCTTCCAGTTGTTCCATGTAAACCTCTTCATCTAGCTCACCATTCAAAAATGTTGACTTGACATCCATTTGATAGACCTTGAAATATTTATAAGTATCTAATGCCAAGAACATCCTTATAGCTTTTATTCTTGCTACCAGGGCAAAGATTTCTTGAAAATATATACCTTCCACTTGTGAGTAGCCTTTACATACAAGCCTTACTTTGTTTCTGACAACTTTCCCATTCTCATTCAACTTGTTTCTAAATACCCATTTTGATCCAGTGATATTTTTGTATGCCAGTCTTGGAACCAATTCCCATGTTTGATTCTTTTCAATCTACAAAAGTTATTATTTCATTGCTTCCTTCCAATGTTCATCCTCACAGGCTTCTCTTACTAACTTCACCTCAATTTTAGAGAGTAAGCACAAATTTACTTTAGCAACAACTTTGCTTCTAGTCAACACACCTTTTGTCTTGTCTAGACAATAATCTGACTTTTTGAATGATTCCTCTGTCCATATTTTAGTGTTCTAGGGGACATTATTGGAGAATATCCTTCTCTTTCATTCTTCTCTTTCTGCTCATCTCTATCATGTTCTTCTTCAATTTCTTCTATTCTTGTATAGTCATGTTCATCAGACACATATCCATCAATATCAATAGAATTCTTCACTGTTTCATCAACCTTCACATTCGAGCTTTCCACAATCTTCCTCAATCTTTTTTTGAAACATATGTATGCCTTGCATCAAAATTTCCCAAGGTTTCCTAATCTCTTCTGATGTAGCATTTGCTTCTGAATACCTTGAAATATTTAACAGTAGGAATTCTTCCATTCCATAGCTCATAAGGATTCTTCGTACTATTTTTCTTGCCTAAAATCGATTGAATACATACACAACAGTGTGAATGGCTTCTTTCCAATAAACTTCTGGTAATCTGACTTCAGTGATCATTGACCTAGAAACTTCTTGAACTGTTCTATTTTTCCTTTCAACAATTCCATTCTGCTGAGGAGTTCTAGGAGTAGATAATTGTCTCTTTATTCCATTCACTTCACCAAACATATTGAACTCATGGGAGGTGAATTCACCACCTCTGTCATATCTCAAGCATTTTATCTTCAAATTCACTTCATATTCAACCATAGCCTTGAACGCTTTGAATCTATCTAATGCTCCTGATTTTTCTCTTAAAAATGTAACCCATGTATATCTAGAATAGTCATCAATTAAAAGCATAAAGTACCTTTCATCAAGTAGGCTTCACACTCTCATAGGACCACAAAGATCTGTATGAACCAAATCAAGCAATCTAGTAGTAGATTGTTCCTTTAATCTATAATAGTTTCTTGTCTGTTTCCCAAACTGGCAATTTCTGCAAATAGCATTTACAGTACTAATCCTTGCCAAGTTATCAAAATTCATGTGACACATTCTCCTGTGCCATAATCAACTGTCATTTATTAGAGTCATAAAACATTGTCCATCAACACCTTTAAGTTGATAAATATTCCCTTCAGATTTCTGTCCTGTAGCAATCAAAGTTTCGGATCCTTTTCGGATCTCACACTTCTCATCCTTAAACACAAGATCATATCCCTTTCTGCACATTTGACCAATGCTCAATAGATTATTCCTTAAACCCTTAACATAGTAGACATCATCAGTATGATGCTTGCCATCAAAACTTACTAAACCTATTGCACACATTTTAGCACCAATATCATCTCCAAACATAACCAAACCTCCATCATATTTTTCAAGTTTCACAAACTTAGTCTTGTCACCAATCATGTGATGTGAACAACTACTATCAACTACCCAAAAATTATTTTCTTGTTTAGCATGTAGGGCATGGATAACTGTACCTTCATTTTTCCCCTTCTCCTTTTCTTTCTCTTTCTCTTTCTTCTTCTCCAAAGAATTTTCCTTTGACTATCTTTCTGAATTAGTAGAAATAGGTTCATCTTTAATCATAGTAAGCTTTGTTAATATTCTTTCCTTTCCTTTCTCATATATTTGTTTATTCTTTTTAGCTCTTTCTGGACACTTTTCAACATAGTGACCAATCTCTCCACAAATAAAGAATTTAAAGGGAAATTTACCTTCATACTTACCAAATTATTTTCTCAATATTCTTACAAAGTTAGCCTCGATTTCTTCAAAGTTCTCTTCATCCGGATCTTTAGTTCTTGTAGCTTTAAAAATAATTTTTGTCTTTCCTCCACTTCTTAGTTTCATCTTTCTCATTTCATAAGATGCCAAGAATCCTAACAACAGATCCTTAGTACATGTCTTGTAATCTATATTCTCCTCAATAGCACTCACCTTTTCAATGCAAGAATCAGGAAGAGTCTTGAGAATTTTCTTTACAATTATAGTTTCATCTATAGTAGCACCAAGAGATCACATTCTAGCCACTACCTCATCCAATATATGCACATAAGCTTTAAAATTCTCATCTTTGATCATATATAAAAGATCAAACTGTGTTTCCAAATTTTGTAATTTTGCTTCTTTCACCCTTTCATCGCCATCGTGCACTCTTTCTAAAGAATCCAATACTTCCTTAGCTATCTTCAAATTCTGAACCTTAATCAACTCAGAATGTACCAAAATATTCTTCAAGATGAACTTCACCTTGTTATTCACTTTGTTTTCTTTAATTTTCTCAGGGGTACTCAGACCATTTGCAGGAGGAGTGTAGGGATTCTTGTAAGCTTTCTCAACATCAAATCTACAATACTCCAGATATTCTTCCATCAGTAATTTCCAGATACTATAGTTAGTTCCATAAAACTTTGGATAATCAAATACCATTTTGTTAGCCATCCCAAACCATCGTCAAGTAGTTAAGCTCTTCACCAAGGAATCAAGCTCTAATACCAATTGTTGGTTAGGACAACTGAGACAGGGGGTGAATCAGTTGTAATAGATTATAAACTTTAATTCAATTACCAAAACTAACACATAAATTGATTAAGTGATTAACCATCAAATGCAAGTGCACAAACAAAATAACACTAGATTTATGTGGAAAAACCAATGAGGGAAAAACCACGGTGAGGATTAACTCACACTATAGAGAATATCAAAACCAATTACAAAAAGGCTCAATTCCTAAGATAAGGCTCGTTGCCTAAAATAAGGACTCACTGTCCACAAGGCTAGAACCTAGAGGGCTCACTACCACAGAGATACAAAGAAGACAAAGAAGACTTGTTATAGAGAGACAACAATCCCAATGCAACAAATATTCCACCACAATCACTGATCAACTCACATGAATGATAGAGTTCGCCTTCTGCTCACTGCATCTGAAAACTCAGTGTTAAGCTTTGCACTGAACAACAACACACTTAACTCACACACCTCAAGAAGTGCATCAAGGTCGTGTATGCTCTTTCACTTATCTTCCTTCTTTTCTTATGTACATTTTTTTATCGCTAGCACATTTTGTATTTATACTATCTCTAACCTTGAAAAGATACAAAGTCGGCCATCCAGATTCAACTTTCAAATTAGGTCGACGCCAAACATCCTAGGGTGGAATTAGAATGAGGGTGACCCAAACACATTGGTGCAGGAGCACCCAGGACATTTAAATGCCTTCAAAAGGCTAGTTTGTCAAATTTGTGTGTCTAAGTTCAAAATCATGTGTCAAGGCCATGTACTAATTAATTTGAATGTATTTACACCATGTAGTAAGTCATTAGGTAGTCATGGAGATGAAAAATGCAATACTTGCTTATATTGTCAAAAGTTGTTAAATGGACAAAAGAGCACAAATCAGGAATATTAAGAGTTAAAAGGTAGTTTGAACTGATGGAGGAAGTTGGATAGTTAGTTTTTGAGAGGGAAACTTCTATAAAAGCCTTGTAAGGTGAGGAAAAGTAGGTCATTGTATTTTGGTAACCAAAATTTGCAATAAAGCCCCTATTTTCTGAATTTGCAGCAATCTTTCATTTGTTTTACCTTTGTATTGATTGTTTAGGATCATCAAAGTTAAATTCTTGTGTGAACACATTTGGGAAGGGGTTAATCTTCATTTCAAATAGTTTGAAGGTTAGTTTTTAAGGAATAAAAGAAGCAAAGGCAGTTTCCTGTGCCCCAGGGCAAAGTTCTTTCAACAAAGGGTTTGAGAGTCTCTTAAGGCACTAATAGCCATTCCACCGATGTAGGATTAGATGGTCAGTGGAATGGAGTGTTTCTAATGTCTTTTCAATGCTAGATGTGTGTATGGTTGCAGGGGTGTCAAAGAATAAGGAATATGATGGCTGTTTCAAATGAAAATTATGAGTTTTACCCTTGAAGATAGAGATTTCAAATAGGGTTTTTAGAAAATAGCATATGCAAGGACCTGAGGGAGACTTCAAAGGCTTTTACAGACTCATTGAAACATGTTTCAACTGTTGGCCAGAGAACTTGAGATTTACAATGGTGATATTCATGAAACCCTCTCTATCTTTGGTGATTTCACCCTATAAACAAGGGTTTACTGATTATTTGTGTTGTTGGGTGTTTCCCACCTTGAAAATTGATTATTTGTAATTTTCTACACCTTTTATAAGATTTTTTTTGGTTTGGAAGAGCTTTGGTGTTGATTAAGGGGCACTTGGTTTGTTAATTAGAGCTAAGTGAGGGCTTTTACTAATGGACAACATGTTGGTTCTCCTATATTTTGTGAAACAAGTGTAATCGCTATTTGAATATGTTATTGTTGATTGAAAAGGGGTTTAAGAATTTGTATTGATTTTTTGAATAAGATTTGTGATTGAAAAGAAATCATCTGATTCAAGGGTAGATTGACCTACTAGAGGTATATGGCATTATTTGATCAAAACAATTTTTTTGTAAAAATAGTGAAAAGAATGTTGTTACATGCTTGGGAATAGTTTCATTTGTGATATTACGGGTGATTCTATGCTTGGTTAGGGTCTGAAAGGCATATTTGATAGTTTTGTGGTATTGAACAAAAGAAACCCTATGTGACAAACGTGTCTTGACTGCAAGAACTTATGTTTCCATGCTTATGTCTTGAATTGTTTCAATCAAAACATGATGAAATTGGTGTCTTGAAGGACTGGTAATAGGTATGGAGATGTTTTGGCTTTAAGAATGCATAGTTTGTTAAAATTTTGAGGTAAGTTGAAGGAGAGATATGGTGTGTCTTGATTTAGAGATTATTGAGAAAATTAGTGTTTTGTTTCTATCAAGTTGATGTTGTTGATGGTCTGATAATGGCTAATAGTAGAGGTGCATGTTTAGTTGTTCTTTTGCCTTGATAATAAAAAAGTTGAAATTGATTCTGAAAGTGGTTTACTAGATGGAGATGGTGAGTTGGCTACTGATAGCCTTATAACTTCAAATGAAAATGAATGGATTTTGGTTGAATGAAAAGTAGATTTCTAATGAAATTACAATTTGGTCTTCTCCTGATTTGTTTGGGAATGAAATTCCCTAATGAAATGAGGTTGTTGATGGTTTTGTTATAATGCTCTTCATCACACATGCTTCATCAGGATCCATAATAGATCCAACATGCTTCATTAACTTTGAAATTAGTGCTTGACACATGATCGGCCATACCGGTGTAAAACACATAGATTAATTAAGCTCGATACATCTAAATGCAAAAAGAAACTTCAATAGAACCAAGGCAACACAACTCTTGAACCATATGCCATAAGATTTCATCAAAGAGAAATATGGACCAACAACAATTCTCCCAAACCTCAATCAACACACAACAAAACATAGTTCACAAGCATCAGAACCAGTAACCTTCTTTGAATACAATTTTCTCAATATCCTCGACATATATAATCAATAGCAACTAGTAGATAACCAGCTGACCAGTTGACATAACTAGGTGACTGGTTGACATCAATAACAACACTTCATTCCTTTTCCATTCTTACAACAATGCAAAGACCCTTAGAGCTTAGAAAGATCTCTACTACGTAGTTTAAGAAGGCTCATCAGAAGGGATGTGCTATTTATGTTATGCATATCAGTAACCTTGATAGTAAGGAATTGTGTCTAGACGACTACCCTATTCTCAAGGAGTCCCAAGATGTATTTCCTAATGAACTCACAGAGTTACCTCCAAAAAAAGAATTCAATTTCTCTATTGGCCTTGTACTAGGAGTTAAGCCTCAATCCAAAGCACCTTATTAGATGACCACAACTGAACTCTATGAGTTGAAGGCCTGGTTAATGGAATTATTGAATAGAGAGCTCATAAGACCTAGTGTGTCTCCTTAGGGAGCACCAATTATCTTTGTGAAAAAGAAGGATAGAACCTTCCATCTATGTATAGACTATCGTATGTTGAACAAGGCGACCATCAAGAATCAATATCCACTTCCAAGGATCAATGAGTTGTTTGACTAGATGAAGGGAGTGGAAATGTTCTCCAAAATCGATCTCAAGTCAAGATACATTCAGTTAAGAATAAATGAAGATATTTCAAAGACTACTTTTCAATCTCAGTATGGAAATTACGAGTTCACAATGATACCTTTTGGTTTGACCAATGCACTTGCAACCTTCATGAATCTCATGAATAGTGTGTTTAGAGATTTCTTGGATGTTTTTGTTTCTATTTTCATTAACAACATCCTAGTTTACTCAAAGTCTATTTAAGAGCATGATAAGTGTAGACACCGAAATCTGGTCTAAGCCTACAACTTCAATATTCTTCATAATTCCTATTCTTCATGGTCATGATTAAATAATCTTAATTATTTAATTAATTCATCTTAACATTAATTCTTCTATTGATTAAATAATTTTAATTATTTAATTAATTCACCTTAACATTAATTCTTCTATTGATTATATAATCTTAATTATTTAATTAATTCATCTTAACATTAATTCTTCAATTAATTAAATAATCTTAATTATTTAATTAATCCACCTTAACATTAATTCTTCTATTGATTAAATAATCTTAATTATTTAATTAATTCATCTTAACATTAATTCTTCTATTGATTAAATAATCTTAATTATTTAATTAATTCATCTTAATATTAATTCGTCCATTGATTAAATAATCTTAATTATTTAATTATGTTACTAATTAACCTTCTTCTTGTCAAATTAAATAAATCATTATTTAATTTACCTATATCATATTTCAACTATAATTAAATAAATTCTTTATTTATTTAATTATTCATTTAAAATCCCTTCATCACTTAATTAAATAAATATTATTTATTTAATTATTCTTCAAATATCGAGTCTTGAATTAAATGAATTATTTAATTCATTAATTCTATTTTAACGCATTCCTCTATATTTTAGATAATTATGTGAGTTATCTAAATATTCACTTTTACTCGACTCAACATCTATTTCAAATTGTTCAGTTAACTATTGATTTGATGTCTGAGTGGCGTCTTCGAGTAATCTCTTCGTCAAATCATGCAATCCTCCAGTTCTAACTCATTTGTGCACATGCATATTAATTAAATATTCTTATTTAATTAATTAAATGTTGTGCGTGCATTCGAACAGAGAGTCGTTATAATCAATCTTCATCTTTGTCATGCAAAAATATTTCTTATGTTTTCGAATGTCGAACTGAAGATTAAATCATTCATTTAATCTTTAATTCTATTTCTAATTCGAATCACTCATGTCAACACTGTCAGTTATCATAATGCATGTCTAATCTGTCAATCTCAACCGTCCGTTGATCTTTCAATCTTGACCTGTCATTCGAATAATCAATTTTCTATAAATTGATTTGTCATTCTTCATTCCAAGCTCTCTCGCGAATTTTGTAACTTTGGAGAGCACTTTGTCTTGAATCTTCGATATTTTGCTAATCACTATCTTAGGCTATACTTGCACGAACTTGAAAATCTGAGGGCAATTATACTACACAAGCAAAATGGAGAAGGGCAATCGAGATGAATCATGGAAATACGTTTGAAGATTGGTGAGATTGTTCTAGTTTTTAATTACGTTTTTACTTTCCCATGTTCTTTGTTGCTTAACAAATGAATTTGCATTTTAGATTTTAGTATTGTATGCATGTGTGCTTCTAATCAAATCTTCCTTGTTGTCTATTGTGCAAAGCCTTTTCATTTTTCAATGTTACAATAAGCACTTGAGGATAGTTTTATAGTGACTGAGAGAGAAGAAACTCTTTGGGAAGCTATTCAAATGATCATTTTATCAAGACAATGTGCACTATCTAGGTCATACCATTTCAACCAAGGGAGTCTCCATTGACCTTGGGAAGATCAAGGTGATTGTGGAATGGCCAGTGCCTCAAAATATGATAGAAGTTCAAAGCTTCATAATGATCCTTTTATCAAGACAATGTGCACTATCTAGTTCATACTATTTCAACCAAGGGAGTCTCTGTTGACCTTGGGAAGATCAAGGTGATTGTGGAATGGCCAGTGCCTCAGAATATGTTAGAATTTTGAAGCTTCATGGGCCTCATAGGATATTATAGAAATTTTGTGCAAGGGTCCTCCCAGATTGCATCTCCAATCACGTCATTCCAAAGAAAGGGAAAACAATTTGAATGGACTGAGAAGTATGAACAAGCATTCCAAATCCTGAAGGAGAGGATCACGGCAACACCAATGATAACCATCCATGATCCTAATGGAAGATTCACTATTTTAAGAGATGCTTCAGGAGATGGATTGGGAGTAGTACTAATGCAGGATGGATAAGTGGTAGCATATGAATCAAGAAAGCTTAAATAACACTAGGTGAATTACACACTACATGATTTAGAGTTGGTCGTGCAATAGTTCATTCCTTGCAGATGTGGAGGAATTATCTCTTGGGAAATCCATTTGAGCTCAAGACAAATCATTTGGAATTGAGATACATGTTTACTCAACCAAACCTTAATGTGCGACAGAGAAGGTGGTTGAAATTCCTTAGTGAGTATGACTTCAAAATTGAGTATATAAAGGGAAAAGAGAACAAAGTGGTTGATGCTCTTAGTAGATGAAGAAATCTAACAACCATGATCTTAACAAGGTCTAATCTAAGATAGTAGGTGACACAACATTTGCCAAGGGATGAGCACTACAAAAGAGTGAAGAGCACCCTAACAGAGAATCCATCAGATCATCGATTCGATGGGTATGAGATCGAACCAAATCAAAATTTGAGATACCAAAGAAGAATGTACATTCTAGATTCTAGAGAGCTGAGGAAGTTGGTTCTAGAAGAGGTTCATAATGCACCTTATTCAAGACACCCTAGAGTCTCCAAGATGATCGCAGAATTGAAAACTATGTACTTTTGACCTAAATTCAATAAGGATGTAGTGGAGTATGTAGCTAGATGCTTAGAGTTTTAGGGAGTTAAGGTTGAACATGCACATTAAATAGGACTATTGTACCCTCATTACATACCTGAGTATAAATGATAGGTGATCAGTATGAACTTCATATAGGGGTTACCTTTGAGCAAGAATCAACATGATGTTATCGTGGTTGTGATCGATAAGTTGACCAAGGTGGTGCACTTCATCCTAGGAAACCTAAAGGATGGCTCATTGAACCCAACCAAGAAAATTTTCTAGGAGATCTTCCACTTACATGGAGTACCAGAGACTATAATTTTTAATAGAGACACCTAGATGACCTCAAGATTTTGGACGAACCTGAATGCCGCATTGGGAACCAAGTTAAATTTTAGCTCGAATTATCATCCTTAGAATGACAGGAAAACAAAGAGGGTGAATCATGTAGTTGAAGACCTCATCTAAATGTACTACATGCAAAAAAAATATAAGTGGGAAGAATACCTACCATTGGTAGAGTTTTCTTACAATAACTCTTATTAAACATGTCTAGGTATGGCACCGTTCAAAGCTTATGGGTGGAAGTGTCGAACACCTTTTAGTTGGAATAGATTGGAAGACATGATCATAGTAGGACTTGGAATGCTCAAGGATATGGAGGAAAAAATGAGAATAATTAAGAGTAGACTGAATGAGGTGGCATAATGAAAAAAGAGTTATGTTGACAAGAATAAAACTCTTCGACAATTTGTAGTAGGGGATAAAGTTTTCTTAAGATTTAGGCCACGCAAAAGTTTCACTACCTTTGGAAAGTCTTCCAAGTTAACCTCGAGATATGTGGGTCCGTTTGAGGTCTTGGAAGTGATCAACCCAATTTCTTAAATAGACTTGCTCTACCACCTGCTCTAGCTCAACTGCATAATGTGTTTCATGTTTCTTTTCTTAATCCAAATCATCTTGATGTAGCTCATGTGTTTGATTGGCAATCCTTGCAGGTATAGGACCTGAGAGTGGTGCTAGTGGATCCCATCAGAATCCTGGATAGATGCAACATTAAGTTGTGGAGAAGATACATTTCTCAATTAAAGATCCAATGGGACTAGTATTCAAAAGACAATGCTACTTGGGAGGATGCAGAAGAAATAGAACGCTCCTATCCACATTTTCTTTCTTAGAAAGAGACTTTAATGATAATTTTGTCTGAAAATTTTGGATTGAATATTATAATAGTGCTTTGGATTGGGAACAATATGATATGATGTTTAAATGGACATATATGCCAAAATTTTGATTAAATAGACATCAAGACGATGTCTCCTCCAAGAGGGGAAGGATGTCATAACCTAGTTTTTATTGCATTTAAATTATTAAGGAAATTAAATATGTTGAATGAAAATTTTGATATTTTTGGAAATGTTTGAGAAAGTTGACCATATTTTGACCATGTGATCTTATGAATTATCTCATACTTTATCATGATTGAATGCTACTGATGAACTATGTAAGTGCAATTGTGTGCAAATGCAAGGTAATAGGTTGAAGGACGAGAACACAGTTGAAGTAGGATCATTTAGTCGGATTGAATGGTAAGCTTGATGGAATTTGGGTGCACACACCACAAACAACATGACATGTTTGAATTTGAAATTTCATATAGGAGATTATACTAACTTGATTCAAAATGATTCAATGTTTGAAAAATAGGCTCATGGAATGTTATATATGTGACTTCTTATTCAATTGTTTATTTTGATCATATGTTTTGGAAATTTAAAAGAGAATTATAGCATGATTAAAATAATATTGGTATGTAATAAAAAAAGCCATGATTGAAGGATAAGAAAATTACTTCTTTTGAAAACTATTATTCAGATAATAACAAAAGTTGTTTCTTTGCTTGAAAGTGATTCCACACCAAATTGTTATAAACATAAAATAATGATAAATAGAAGTATATATATATATATATATGTATGTATATATGTATATATAAAATTAACCTCATAATGCCTTGATTTAATGTTGTAATGTGTTGTACACATTCACATTGAATCTCTAAGGGCCCCTTTTGCTAAAATGTACTTAAATTGTACCTTATTTGGGGTTTTGTAAAGTGTTGTATTACACTTTCACACTTATCTAGAGTTTCATTAATTAATTGTGGTTAATTGAGCTTAATTAGCCCCTTTAATTCAATTTTAAGCATTATTAATTACATTTTTCAAAGGATCTATCCCGACACCCAATAAAGAGATTGCATGGCATTTAATTTTGAAAATTCAAGGTCCTATAAAATGGTGCTAGGACCCATTCTCCTTTAGTGGTGAATGGATCCTCTCCACATAGGACACCCCTTTCTTTGTATTTTTGAAATGGGTTTTTGATGTTATTTCATCCCCTAGAAGCATGGTCCTAGAAAGTTGTGCTAGGACCCATATACTAGGTATGATTATTTGGCGATTTCACAGTTCATGCTTGCTTAAAATAATCCAGTGGTTGACATTTTTAAATCATAAACAACATGTATTATATAATTCCTACTTCTTATTGATCAATAGTTTTGATGATTTTAATGTATTGAAAGGTATGAGTCTTCAATATTGGTGCCTTATTGGGTTATAGAGCCATATACAACAATTAAAATAACAAGCATGAAGTTACAAGAAAGGTATGATAATTCGTAATCATATCTACTTAATGATCCTTCATGATGTAAGTAGGGGAGGTTCTGCAACACACTCAACTCAAAATCAATCAACAACAACAATTCACAAATCACAAATCTCACAAATTCTTCACTTTCACCAAATCAACCTAACTCGTTATAGCATTGCAAAGCCACCCAATTGGCTATAAATCCTCATTAATATTCATTCAAAACAAATCTTATATCTTTTCAGAGACCCATCAGGGCATCTTTCAACATATCCCAAACACACAACAGGTTGCTTTGTCACAACTCACTCGAATCAGGCAACTAACACCAACTAGGCCTCAAATTAGACCAATTTTACAAAGGACCTTGTCCTTAAAACTTTCACCAATCTTCAAAAACTCTAGGGAAGCACTCAACAAGTGTTAAAACCACATATTTCACAATTTATTTGAAGAAACACTCATTCCCAATAGCCAAAACAAGAGACCCTCCTTATTTGCCTAAAATCTAGGGTTTTAAAGGAAAACACATTCCTAGACCTTAAAAAACCTTTTCATCAACTCAAACAGGACTAACATTACTCCAACACTACTCCAACCGTTTTCTCACTTTGCCTTATCAAAACCCTTGAAATTCCTTTGGAAAACTCCAATTTTCACTCTAGGGCTTCATGTCCAACACTTCTCTCAGCCTCCCCTACACACAAACAACATCCTCACACCTACACCTAATTTTTTTCACCCATTCCACCAAGGTACATGCTTTACAAAAGGTGGAATGGAATTAATTCATGTTAGAAACTACAAAACCCTTTATTACTTTGTTTTCTGGCCGCTTTGAGAAAATGAACTATAAAGACCTCTTAATCCACTAAGATACAATTAGACAACTTCAAAATAGTTACTCACACCTATATTCAATAGTTTTTAGAAGCTTTCAATAAAAATATCAACTTATCAGGTTGTATAGTTCAGGAAATAAGAAGAAAACTCAGAAATATGGTAAACACAACAATATTTTAGTTGTTTTTTTCCTTTCAAATCTTCAAAATCAGTCTTACAACGATGCATTGCCTCTTATTTATAATTTTTCCCTCTATAAATAACTTCCCACAACTGCCTAACTACCTTTTAAGATAACTTGACTATTGGAATTCCACAAAATCTATTTTTTGCAACTTTGCAATATTTCAAACATGACAACTTTCATCTTTTTGCACTTTTTGCAATCCAACCCACCTAAACACCTAAATATGACTAAAATATGAATATTTACATTAAAAAATGGTCTTCAAGACCTTATTTTATGTAAACCCCTGAAATCCTAAAGTCTAGACCTTAAAACCTTAAATTGACAAAAATCTTTAAATGGTGCCCCTGCACCACTTCATAAAAATCATAAAAATTAATATGCAATATAGAAAGGACCAATACAAAATTAGTTTGCATTGATTTTAAGTGGTATGATATTGTTCCAATCTCTATTATAGACACATTAGAAAATGTGGTAAAGAAAAATATCAAAGTACAAAGAACCTCTCATAGCTTATTGCTCAAAACCTTCAAAATATCTATAGTTGGTCAAGGAGACATATGGTTACAACTATGAAATTTTATAGCTATTTTTCATAAGTTTTGAGTGAATATCTAATGGGAGAAATACTACCAGTTTTGGAAAACCTAGAAAGATCTACATCTTTATTCTTCAAGTAATCATAATGGAAAACCCTTTAAATGAATGAAAAACTTGTATATAGGTTAGCAATGTGGGAAATGAGCAATGAAGGAGAAACAATGTAGATCTAGAGTACTAAAAAACATTTCCAACCAAGTTTTCATGTCAATTAATGATTTATAAATTTTTGGGAAAGTGAAAAAACCATTCTTTGCATATTTTCAGTAAACTTTGTGCGTTAGTGGCATGTGGATTTGAATACAAGGACAAATAAGTCGCCTATAAAACATACTAAAATAACATCCTAGATCTATGGAATATCAGTCATTAGGATCTATAATAATAAAATCATCATTAAATGAGGCATCCACCCTTTCATTCATTTTTCCTATCATATTCATTGCTTTGATTAAAATAGGATCAAATCAACCATTAAATGCATTTTGAGTCACACAAGAGGGTAGATGGGTGTTATAGGGAAATTGAAGGAAAATATTTTTTAACTATATGGAAGTGCAATAGGAGTCAAATTCCCATAAGTTAAGTGTAGCACAGGAAGATTTAGAAAATGAGTGCAAAAGTGAAGAGGTCATCATAATTGAGGGATGTTTAGTAAGAGGTAAAATTTTTCCAACGTTCACTAAGGGGTCAAGTTCTCATAAAAGGAGGTGGTTCAAAAAATATGGTGAAGTGAAGTATATATGGGAGGTGAAGTTCATATGAGGAAGGAATTTTCACAAGACAAAAGGGAGATGATTTCATCATGTGAGGGGAGGTTGCCTCATGGATGGTGATATTAGGAAGGGTAGAAGTAACCTTAGCATGATGTAAAAATCAAGGGGCTTGTGGGAAATGGGTGTAGAAGTGAAGGTTCGAAATGAAGAAGTTCAATTGTGAAGGGGAGGGTGATGTTAGCATGACATCATCTTGATGTCACCATAGGAGAGAGCTTGCATGGAATCCATGTGGAAGTGAAGATGAAGTGGAAAGTGGGGAATGTGTGATTCACTTGGAGGCTAGGGTTCCACAAAGGGAAATGATCATTTGTAAATATTACCATCAAAGGTGAAGGTAAACTTATACTTCACATGAGGGTCAAAAACTTACAAAGAGAAATGTGTGAAAGAATTGGGTTTGCAAGGAATCAATGTTGAAGTACACATTGGAAGTGAAGTGAAGTGAAGTTCACTTGGACATCAAAATATCTTAAAAAGGAAAAGACCAAAAATTACCTAAGTGAAGGAATTTATGTGTTGATTCTAACTAAAGTTAAGTGAAGTTTAAACTCCAATTGGAAGTAAAAATATTACAAATCACCATAAAACCTAGAAAACACCCCAAAATGCCTAAGAATAATATTTTCTATATTTTCAAAGGATCTTGGAAATTGGGCAAGCATGTAGGATGGGTGATAATTACTTTCAAGAAAATTTTTCTAAGGAAATTCCATTTAAGACCTCTCATATAAGTCATAAATAATGGGTTAAATAGGGTTATGCCACATAAAAAGGGAAGCCAATCAAGAAAAAATTGACATTGTGAGTTTAAGTCCCAACATGCTCTAATTGGGGATGTGTATCTCTTGTAGGAGTAGTGAGACTGAATATTTCTAGGTAGACCAAAACTAGGGAAATTACACTTCATCATGACAAGAAAGGGTGATGAATACACAAATACAATAGGGTATATATGTCAACGCAAAACTAAATAAGACATTAAATGCGTGCAATAGAAAAAAACATAGAACCAATGACATGAAAGGACAAGGGATTGAATATATGGATGAGAAAAAGACTTACAACATCATTATAGGTCATATCCTACAAAGAAGATCCATGGAAAATGGCCATAGATAAACCCCTACATATATTTGTCTTTGTGAAAGACAAGCTTGTTAAAGGGGTTGATCTCCCTCAAGAGATTGTTATTTTCACCACCTAGCTACAACACAAAGATTTTTTCTACATACATCAGATTACAAATATTGTCCATGTAGTGAAGGCCAACTTCATTACCTTTCTATTTTAGGAAAATCAAAAATAATAAATGCTAGACCTATTTAATGATACATCATGCATGATCATATCAACATGGGCTAAAATTTCAAATACTAGTTCAACCTCAAAATTCAAAATATACTTGTCACTTTCTAGTGATCTAGGTTAAAGAGTTAGATGAGTGTTTGTCATTTCCTTTATAAGAGTGTGACATAGATTTGTACTTTTACCCTATGGCATGTTTTCCATCTCATCAAAATGTATCGGTAAACAACTGTTGGGTGATCCCACAATAATGCTTGTCCCACTTTTTCGCCAAAGTAGGACATTGAAATCAACATTTTTAACTAAATATTCACTTTTTGACACCTATAACAACTAAATCATTAAGAATTTGAAGATGATGTGAACTAGTGATTTGTGACAATTCGTGTGTAGATTCTAAATATATATTTTAAAATAAAAATAAATTGTGAATTTGTTTATGTAACTTTTAATAATAAAAAAATTTATAGTAAAAAATATTTTTTTAAAGTGACGTTTATGTTGTTACACAACTTTTTTATAGAAAGGATAAAATTATAATTTTTAAAATATAGATTTGTAACATCAATATCTAGTGCATGGATATTTTTTCATAATTTTCTATTGCATATTTTTTTCTTAATTAATTTTTGAAGTAAAAGTAATTATAATTCAAACATAGGTGTATGTAATAACACATAACTTGTTTTGTATGTATCATTTTTTAACTTTTTTAATTGAAACAAGGACATCAATACTTAACGTGCAAATATTTTATGGATTTTTTTAAATATTTTACTATTTTTCCACATGTGTAGAATAAAGAATTTGATGTTTGATGAAAAACCTATGTTCAATAAAACATAGAAAATAAATATATAATAAAATAAAATATATTCAAAATTATACTTGTTGGAAAGCTCATTTCGAGGACTATGATCTTGCAAATTATCTTGTCAAGTTCATTCCATATGAAGGTCCAAATCGAGGTTTGAAACTAAATTTCTGAGGAAAATTTGAGGTAGAAAGTCAAAGTGACTAGCCAAGGACCTTTGTTCAAAGGTCCTTCAAATGAAGGTACCTTAATTCAAAGGTATTCAAGGAACTTCATTTGAAGGTATGTTGTTCCCACACAAAAAATGTAAAAAATCCTTCAAATGAAGGTTTTTTAATTTTTTCAACCTTCGAATGAAGGTACTTTTTGGCATACCTTTGAATGAAGGTACTTTAGTTTTTAGAAAAACCTTTGAAGGAAGGTGTTTTTAAGATTTTACTTGCATCTGAGATCAAAAAGTTGATGTCCCAAGTTTGGGACCCATTATTATGGGATGAACCTATTGTATCCACCTAGTGTATAGGAACAAAAACTAGATACATAGCTCACTCCAAATAAAAACCAAGGAATAATTAGTAGCAATATTCACATCCATCTATTGAATAGGCCAACCTTGGGATGTAGCTAAAGAAATGACAAGACAAAATGAATCCATCTTAGCTATAGGGTAAAATTTCTAGATGTAATTAATACCCTTAACAAGGCATGTCTTGTAATTCTTATTAGAACCATTTGTCGCATAATTGGTATGGTACACCCATTTGTACTAAACCATATTTCTCCTCAAAGGAAGAGAAACCATACCCCATGTATGATTCTTCATAAATGAAGAATAATTCTCAACCATAGCCTAATCCAACTCTAAAACACTAAAATAATTTGAAAATATATATGAATCAAGAGATATAGAATTACTTAGATAACTAAGAGCGAGTGTGTCAAGAATCCATATAATTACTAGTTAAACATCCAACCTCTTGAATAGTAGTGTGGCCCCCCTTAAGAAAACTATGAGTGGGAGGATGCTGAAGTGGTAGAGTAGAAGGTAGTGGTATAGAACAATCCAAACCATCATTTGAAGTGTCCTCCAAAGCATATGTATCCTCATGAGATAAGAAAGGTGGAGTAGGTAGTGAGTAGGAAGAAGCAAGCATAAAATTTAACTATGGGAAAGAATCATAAAATTACCCATATCTATGAAAGGAGATATCTCTTATGGTATAATCAAAAGAAATATAAGCCTTCACATCATCACAATACCTAACAAATTTGAATGGTTAAATTTTCTTCTCTATTTCCTTGTGTCGACTATTTTTTATGAATGCCCAAGCCTCACTACCAAATACCCTAAAGAAGGAAAAATCAAGATTAATATTGGACCAAGCCTCCTCTAGAGTAATATTTAAAAATACCTTGTGGGGAATGTGGTTCTAAAAATAATTAGCATTAAAAAAACCATTATATTGAGGAGTATAGGGAGCCGTAAACTATTGATGAATACTATGCTAAGTGTAATAATCCTAAAATTATTAGTTCACATATTTCCCCCCATTATTTATGTGAAGCTACCAAATAGAAGAACCAAATTGCTTCTCCATAAATTCCTTGAATGTCTTGAAAGTGGCAAAGAAACCACTCTCGCACTTGAGAATTTACACCCATTTGTGATGAGAGTAATCATCAATGAATGTAAGCACATACTTGGCTCATAAAAATGAAGAAACAATAAAGGACATAAGATCACTATGCACCAACTCCAATAATGTTGATCAATAGTCTACGTGGAAAGGAATAACAAGGTTTGGAGTATTGGTTCCTAAAGTTGTGCGATTGGCTATTGTCCATGTTTTGAATATTCACACTATTTAATTCCCCACAACACCATCCTTGATTTTTGGTAAAATTAAGAAACCTCTCTATTGTTGTTTGGCATCTTGAACCTTAAGTTCTAGAGCATACTTAGTATGAGGATTTAATGTGCATTTAATGGCTTCAATTTGGGAAAGGGTTGTTACCCAATTAAGTTCCTTTCCAATTAGTGCCTCCATACTTTCAATTTGTACACTTGCATGAACAAAATTACAACTTATATAGGATTCTAATAGTGTATAGATGTTTTCTCTTTATAATTTAAATATGTTGAGATCAAATAAAATTATATTATTAATTATGTCATGAGATGTTCTATTGTGGCAACAAGGGGTAAAGTGTAATGGCATAAGTATGCTAACAAAAACTCTTACTTTTTACCTTAAATTTGATAATCATTTTTATGCATCAAACTATTAATATTTAATAATAAAATAATATTAAAATTTAATAATAAACATAAATATATGAAATATAAATGATTTTTTTTGTCCTTGCACTATTATCTTTCATTTGATAAATATATGAAAAAATACAAGAAAAAAAAAATTGTGCTAAATTAAATGATAGTATAGTTATTTTAGCTGGTTTTTCTTTGCTTATTTTATTACACTTATAAATAGCAGTTCCGTGTAGTAACACGCAACAATGAGCCAACAGGAAAAGAGCGACCTGAAAGGCAAGTGATGTGCAAGCAGTGTTTGTGGAAAAACATTCAAATATGAATGGCATGAGTGGGCACAGTAGCTATATGTAGATGTAGATAATATAGTTACACATTAGGGAATCCAACGAACAATACAATGGATTGCAAGATATATTATGAGAAATAATTAAAGTGATTGAGTGGGAACAATATTGTATCCCATTTTTACCTTATAGTTTAAAATCATTGTTTTACTTTACATTATAATGGGGGAGGAAGGAGGGTGTTAACCCTAATGGGTTGAAAGGAGGATATGTATATAAAGGATAAAGTGTGTAAGCAATAGTTGGTGAAGAAATAACTTTGTAGAATATATATATATTCACATATAGAGGTTTGGTTGAAGAACAATTATATTAACATTCAATTAATTATTTGGTGATAACATCATTATTATTGGTAATTGGTTTGATAGGGTAAATAATAATATTATGTAGTTAAGTAGTTTATTAAAGAAAAATATTATTATTAAATTTTAAATGATTTAATTAAGTAATACCAATATTATTAAGTTTCATTAGTTAATCAAAATATAATAATATTATGGATAGGGTTCAATGTCTAAATTGATGACATTACTAATGTGCAATTAGTTGGGAAATAATAATGTTGACATAAAATTAGTTGAATTCATCATTATATAAGCTCACCCCATAATTTAGCCATTGGATCAATTCTTTATGATACAAACTAAGGATCTTTTCATAGCTAGTAACAAAGAACCCTACATCAATTATAGTTAAAACAATCTAGAAGTAATATCAATATCATTAAGTTTCATTAAGGAATCAAAATATAATATTATTATGGATAAGGTTGAATGTCTAAATAATTGATGAAATTACTAATGTTTATTTAGATGGGAAATAATAATTTTGACATACCATTAGTTGTATTCATGATTATATAAGGACACCCCATAATTTGGCAACTACATCAATTCTTAATGATACAAACTAAGGATCTTTTCATAGCCACCAAAAAAGTACTGTAGACGAATTTTAGTTAAAACAATTTAATTATTTGTGTGTTGTAGAGTATAAGCAAGAGAAGAATGATCAACAATGCTCAATGAAATCTAACATAAAGTGTATAAGATCAACTATTTTATTCCATTGTAACCATAAGCTTAAACATATGAATTTTCTTCTAATTCCCACGTTAGAAAGATAACAATCTATACATACAAAATATAAAGTAAAAGTCAACATAATGAGGCCTGCTCTCCACCCTACCATATTGGGTCATGGACCCTCATGGACCCTCACCAAACCCCTGAGCAAGAGTATAGATTGGCCAACACTATGATTAGTGGTGAAATGAATATTGCGTATTACTATCAATATATAGTAATTAGGATATGATTGTCTATTTGACCATTGTTGCTAATTTTACAGTCAATATCATTATTCGGGAAGGTTGTTTGTAACATGTTAGTTTATGAAACACTGAATTATTGCTGCAACATGGTTTGTGAGAATAAGGAAAAATTGTTAGTGTGATAAACACACACAATTGGTACATAATAAATAAATCAAAAAATATAAAGACTTATAAAATTAATTACAAAGATGATGCAATATAGTTGCAGTAGAACACAGTAAGTAAATAAAATCTAGGCATACCTTCTATAGGGAATGGATTGAAGTCTGGACATAGAAAAGCATGTTTTCTCTCCACCCTACCATATTAGCTCATGCAGCGTCATCGACTCTTCTCCCTTGGGAAAGAGAATTCAAGAACTGGGATGTTGATTCATAACCACAATTACAATCACTTCATCTTCACAATTGGTTGAAATTTATTCACAAAGGTCATCCATTTGTTTACCATATAAACTGGAATATTAACACCCAAGTTCTTGAACTATCTCTCCCAAGGGAGAAGAGCAATCGGATGATCAATGAAGCAATTTAAAAATTCAAGCACAAAATACAAAGCATAAAGGGAGAGCAAGAGGGAATTGACAACAACTCAACACAACGCTATCAAAAATTGAAACAACATAGCCTTTTTTATAGAACCTTCCCAATAATTGAACACTATAGCTTAGGAAAAAGGACAATAATCAACAATTCTGAATGGAATCTAACATAAAGTGTATAAGATCAACTAGTTGACTATGTTGTAAGCATAACCTAAAGCATATGATTTTTTTATGAATCCTATGTCAGAAAGATAGCAATTTGTACATAAAAAATATAAAATAAAACTCAACAAAATAAGGCCTACTCTCCACCCTACCATATTGGGTCATGGAGCCTCATGGACTCTCACAAAACCCTCAAGCAAGAATATACATTGCCCACCACTCTGATAAGTGATGAAATGAATATTGCTTATTACAATCAATATAGAGTACATTAGGATCTGATTGTGTAATTGACCATTGTTACTGATTTTCTAGCTACTATCATTATTGTGAAAGGTTGTTTGTAAGAAATTACTCCATCAAATACCACATTATGGTTGGAATATGGTTTGTAAAAATAGAAAAAAAGTGTGAAGTTTAGTATGCCGATTATGCAAAAATAGGATGAACTGCATAAAATTAACTATTTTATTCCATTATAGCCATTGCAACAGAAAGCTAAAAACTGATACCCATGTCCCAATGCAAAAATTTTACTGCAAAGTCCAGACCTTTTGGTTGCAATGCATTGAGGTGTGGGGACAGAAAAGGTGCCATGCTCTCCACCCTACCATTTTGGATCATGGAGCGTCATCGGCTATCAATAGATTGTTGCAATTACTTACCATAAAGTATAACTTTTAATGATGATGCCAATGAACAATATTGTTCAAGTGAGCAATTCAATTTCAAACATAGCAAATATAAAATGGAACAAAACAAAATGAGGCTTGCTCTCTAATATTGGGTGGCCAGTACTGTGATAAATGGTGAAATCAATGTTCCCATTGTCTTAGCCAGTCTTATAATCTCTTCATCTTCACAATTGTTTGAAAGCTCTTCATCTGTTTAGCATCTATACTAGAATATCAACATCCCACTTCTTGAACTCTCTCTCCTAAAGGAAAAGCATGTTCTCTAGAGCAACTGTGAATATGAAGAGATTATAGAACTAACTAAGACCAAGAAGATGATGGGGGTGGAAGAATAAAAATTATACACCTCTTCTCGCTTTCTTCAATCACATCTCTATCGGCTTGCTATCTCTTCCCTCCATTATTTCTCCACCGCATACAAAAAATGAACACAAATTTATCAGAACCCACAACTTTTGCAACCATGAATGCATGTAAAGAACACAAGATAACATCCAACCATCTTCATAGAGATTCCATAGCCAATGACTGCACTTTCACCCCCAAAGAAGCTGGCAATGCTCACTAATAGTTACCTTCAACAACAACAAAAACCTAGATAATGAAACCAAACAATACGCTATCGATAACTGGACAAGTATTTGTTTTGTATGTCAAGGAATTTAAAACATATGTTACTTGCACCATCACCACTATGTGGAAACCATACAACAATTAATGTTGATGTTGTTTCGCTAGCCTCTACCGCTACCTTCAACAACTACATAAACCTAGAGAATGAGATCAAAAAATACATTATCGATAACTACATAGACATTCATTTTTATTTTCTGAGGACTTTAAAATAGATGTTACTTGCACGATTACCACTACAAGGAAACCATACAACAATCAATGCTGATGACATTTCGTTGGCCTCCTATACAACCACTCTATTTTCCTAGCCTCCTCTATGGAACGATATAGCTTAAGCAAGAGATCAATTATCAACAATGGTTAATGCAAGCTAACATAAAGTGTATAAGATGAACTATTTTAGTACATTTTAACAACAACCTAAAACATTTGAATTCTTTTATGAATCCTATGTGAGAAAGATAGCAATATGTATATAAAAACTATAAAATAAAACTCAACACAATAAGGCTTGCTCTCTGCCCTACCATATTGGGTCATGGAGCCTCATCGACTCTCACCAAACCCCTGAGCAAGAATATACATCTCCCACATGTTGATCAATGGTGAAATAAATATTGCTTATTACAATCAATATAGCGTACATGAGGATATGATTGTCTTTGACCATTGTCACTAATTTTCCAGTCACTATCATTATTTTGAAAGGTTGTTTGTAATAGATTAGTTCATTAAACACCGCATTATGGCTGGAATATGGTCTACAAGAATAACAAAAAAGTGTGAAGTTCACTGTGGTGAGTATGCATAAATAGAATGAACCACACAACATTAACTATTTTATTGCATTACAACCATGGCAGTGGGAAGGTAAAACTCATAGCTACAGTCCTATTGAATGGAGTGATTATAATTTAGGCATACTTGGTGTGTGTGGGAGAATACACTATGCCCAAAACAAAACAAGGCCCGATTTCCACCCTACCATATTGGCTCATGTAGCGTCGTGCGCTCTCACCAAACCCTCGAGCAAGAAAATAAATTGTCCACCACTATGATCAATGGTGAGAGCAATGTTTCAGCCACCAATGACTCAATACAAGATCTAATCACATGAAAAGTCCTGTGAAGGACAATTGTTTTGATTAGTAGAGAACAAACAAATGACAAAATATAAAGACTTATGGAATTAATTAGAACTGACAGGAAATGGAGTTGCAGTAGAACAAAGTAAGTAAATAAAATGTAGAATTACCTTGTGTACGGAATGGATTGGAGTCTACACACAGAAAAGGAATCCTGCTCTCCAGCCTATCATATCAAGTTATGGAGCATCATTGACTATGACCAAACCCTCGAGTAGTAACATTAATTGTGCACCACTTTGGTGAATGTTGAAGGCAATGCTATGGCATCCGAGGGAATCTGCTTAGTGGAAATGAACATTATACATTTTTTTATAATTTGACATGGAGTTGTAAAATGAGAAATGGAAAAAAAGATACACAAGTTTACATTATATATAGATGGAATATAGGTGGACATACAACATGTAAATGTGGAATCGTAAAGCGGTTTAGCATTTTTGGGGAGCACTACATTTTGTATACGAATACAATGTAGCTGTAATCTAAAATCGTTTTAGTGGGATAAGGCTACATAGAAGCCAACTGTGAACTTTGGTACTGCAAACATGCTTTATTGGCAAGCAATATATAGAACACAAAATTTCAGTGGCTGCATAATTTATAAGAAAAATATATGTAATCTAGGACACTTACATGTCACATATAAAAAATGATAATGAAGTGAATCGAGAGAGGGTGCGGATTCTATATGCATAGAGGTGAAGAGGAAAGGAAAAGAATTCACTTACCATAAAGAAGAGAAACTTTTGATGATGATGATGATAATGAACAATTTTGTTGGAGAAGATCATCTTGTTTGATTTACAGTGTACTGGAATTTATCGATATGTATCCTATAATTTGTAGAAAAATACAAAGGCAGGTCTACACAGTTGAGGCAAGCAATTTAGTTGCTTGCTATTCGGTTGAATATTTCTATATGCCTAACCTTTGAGGAAAATCTAAGCCTTTTTGAAGAGGCACATATATGTACACATTGTTGATTGCACAAAGCACACAAAGATTATGACTGGAAAACCAATGGGTGAAAAAAACCTAGGGTAGAAAGCGATATATCATAAAAAGAAGACTGGATTATGTTAATAATTTTATTTTGTTGCAAACAAAGGTGGAAATTTGATGCCATACAAAGAAGGATAGAAACAAATTCATGCTGAGAAGCCCATGCAAACTACAGGCTTGTTTTTGAAGAGAAGCATTGGAAAAAAATAATCATAGGAGATGCGCTGGAAAAGACGAAAGGGAAAAATATACCCTAATTCAAAGAACAACAATCAACTCTCACTTACAAAAAAGAAGGAAACCTCTATAACTTGAGCTCTTTGATTTGCATGCGCACAGGAAACAAGCGTCACTTTGCACAACCTACCATGCAAAGATTGTCTCATTTATGTGCTACATATATTGCCAATGGTTGCAATAATACTTTCCATTTAAAACTCACCAAAATAATTGAGCAGATTGGGGTAGTTTCAAAAATGCATTGTTCAACACTGGGTTCTAGATTGAGTTGCTTAATATACATAACAGACATTATCTAGGCAAGAAGCATACTACATCCACATCCAACATGGTACTATCATTAGGGATCACAAAGAAGTAGCAAGAAGACTTGGTAAGCATTAGATGGTTAGCTAGACATGATATTTACATAGACAAATACATCATCGACACATATATCTGCACAAAATTGTGTCAAGATATTCTATGCACTAAGAACATTATAAACAAGATAAAAATGACATTCTCTTTAGAACAACTCATAGATAGTTATAAATATTGAATTGTGTATGCATATATGCATAGATATCCAACACACGAACCAATATCTATAGGCATCTATACTAGGAAGTTGTATAACATAGGGAAATCTCAATTGCATGCATGTATATTTATGTATATGCATATGTAAATGGACACATACATACAACTATGTCCATAAGTAGATATATGAGCAGGTGTAGATAGAAATACATCTCCTAAAAAGGGCAATAACTCTATATAAATAAATAGTATAAAATTAAATCAGAAATATACACTTAAAATGTAAGGAAATTATAGCCAACATATTTAATAGAAAAAAAAAAATTATATCTTTTTTACTTAGACATTATAAGTTATACATCATTGTCTTAATATATAATCACTCAAATAAACAAAAAAGCAATAGTGGTAGAGCACAAAGGTCTTTTTGATGCGACAAGGAGTGCGAGGGAATTAAACAAACTAAATGTCTAGCCAAGATTAACTAAAAGAAATATACAAAGTCCTAATTAGCCATGGTTCTTTTGGTCTTCAAAAGGCAATATGACAACTATCTCCAGAGCATGTTTCATAGTGGGAGAAATAGAAAACAAATCTGATAGTAAGAGCTTGCACTCAACATCAAAGTTAAGCTTTGCAACCTTCACTATGGTTGTTTTCAATCTTGTTTCTGAATTATAAGTTTGACTTTTGATTAGAACCGTAAAAAAAAATGACGTGTAGGTGATAACATAGATAATAGATTCGACACTCATTTAAGCGGTAGACTCATATTGCAACATGTAAAGTTGTTTTTCTAACATTTTTAATAGGCTTGTTGCAACCTCATCAAAAGCAGTTGCCCAAAGATTTCCTGTGTGGTCTTCAATCTTTAGTTGCAATAAATATCAAAAGTCACAGTCAGTTATTGTTCTCTAGCTTTTTGGGTAGAACCATGCATTTTTCTTATATTGTTTACACTTTTTTTGTTGCATTTCCTACCATTCACCTCCAATGGGCATGCAACATAATAGAATGCATCAATTTTTATAAACTTTACTATTTACTTGAGAGTAGCTTGCAAAGTATCTGGCAAGCCAAGGCAGTGGTCAAACATATATGCAATAGTGACTCCCATTTCCCAAAGTGACCTTTCGAGGGACTAGATGAGGGGGCTCAACAATAGGTGGATCAATATAGCCTCTCTCAATCAATGGTTGTGCCTCTGGTGTGTCAGGATTTATATATAGAAGAGTCCCTATAGCTATGTTCAAAACAACTCCATTGAAGTACCCAACACGTGCATTTTTCACAAGAAGGATGAGAGTTGAACTAGGGGTGTATAGCCTCTCTAACCCATGACCCTTTGCTTCCTAGTTTTAACCCCACAAATTAACATCAATTGAAAAGGATGAAAAATAATTAATTTTAACAATCCTCCAAATTGTTTGGGACTGATATTTTCTTTGTATGGTCGAAACCATTCCCACATGCACTATAGTTCTAATAACATCAATTAAAATATTATTAGTGCAATCTGCAATTTGATTTAATGGTGTGAAATAAAATACTTTCTCTAGCACAAAGGCCTCATCATCACAAAACTTTGACATTGAACTTTGATCTAGAATGATTTCCATCTAGATGTTTAACTTATTAAATTTTATGTCTTCTTGTCTCACCGATCCCTTTGACACATAATAAGTATGTCCCACCTCAACCTTATCATAATGCATGTCTACAATCTCATTAAAGCATGTAATCTATATTTTTGTGCCCTCATCATCAATGATATCAAAGTTGAATACCTACCCCTCCCGCCCTTGCTTGCTATAATGGTGCACGTCCCTCTTTGTTGTTACACAACCTTTTATCATCCATTTTGGTTTGGTAAACATTCAACCCTTTAACAAGCTTGATTTTTGCAAGGGCATCATGTTGCCTTGGCGATGTATTAATTCCAAAGATGGAGGCTCGTTTGGATGGGGAGGGCAACTCACAACCAAATTTTTGTTCTTCTTGATCTCTAAACAAATATTTAGGTTTTCCAATTAGCTGGCAGTCTATCATCTTCACATCTAGGGATAGTATGACAATTTCCCTAGAATGAAACAAATATTAAATACTTTAAAAGGCATCCCCCACAAACAAGGAAGCAGGAAACTACAAAAACAAGCAAGGAAGAACTATATCAAACCTTGATTCCCATAGCTTTCTAGACAAATAGTATGTCAAGCACACAATCGAACCTATTTTCAATTTGCTTATAAACAAAAGGTCATTGTATTTTGTAGGAAAAGTTCCCATTTGCATGTCGGTTCCATCACATAGGATGACTTTGTACTGATCGACTGGGCTTTGATCACCTCATATTTTTTGGTAAGACATTAGTTGGAGGACTAGAGATGGGACATCATCTCCAACATCTATAAAGTGTAACACATCTCTTGTTAAGGCTGGATTCACATTTTTAGCCTACAAGGAAATTAAACTCAGCATAGTGGCAACAATGAGATGTCTATAATTGACACATTTGGAAACTAAGACATTTTCCCCTCTAAGATCTAAGTTACTCCAAGAAGGCCAATAAATTGAAGGGGAAACAAGATAGACAATTCAAATATAAATAAGTTAGAACATACATCATAGTAATTGTTAATACAAATGAATTATTTTTTTATTTGTTTGGTTTACTTGAGAAACTGACAAGATAATTGGAAGCAACAATAAACTAAATAAAAAACACAATTACAAGAGTGCTACTTGAGGATTGTTCTCTAGCCTTAGAAGAGCTAGAGACCACTGACATTGCTTTGTCTACTCTTTTAGGAACAAAGAGCTACAATGTCGACGACTGGCTAGAAGGTCTATGACTTCAAAACACAACATGGGCACTTAATTTTTTTACACATCCATTAAGAACATGGTAGAAAATGATTAATAATAACAAGGGCTTCAATGATTCAAATAATACTTAACATAAAATTTTCTATTCCAAGTCCACTATTTCAATTTTAAAATTCCTCCTTTTTCCCCTAGAAACACCAAGAGTATGAAGGAAAACAAATAATTAGAAAAAAGGGCTTCAATGTTGTATATAACAGTTGATATGAAGTATAACATTTGAAGTATGTCATGTCAAGATTCACACAAATAACTATTTTCAAAAAACAATAAACATTGGGAAGAATACAAATGCACATTGCTTACATCTACTTTGGTTTACATACAAATCTACACACAAAAAAATATAATATTGTCTCATTTATGGCTTTTGTTGTATGTAAATGATGACAATATATTTAAATAGTTTGTGTTGTTCTCCACAACACAATCTAACTATTGTTCACTAGCTTTGGCTATATTCCACTCTTTGCAATTCATAATCAAATACTTAATATTGAATACAGTTTATATTGCTATCTAAAAATGCATTCTTCACTATCATATATATATATATATATATAGATAGATAGATAGATAGATAGAGATAGATAGATATAGATATAATTACATAAATGTATTTACCAGGACCCTATAAAAAATTCAAATAGTACAACCTCCTAAGCACTGCCATATCGAGAAGAATGCCTTTTGGAAAACAACATCAACTCTAGATAATTCCAGCTATTTTATTATGCATTGTAAATAAAAGAATATAGCCAAAGCTAAACAAATACAATTAGCATTGGGCCATGCAAAACATTGGTTGGAATTTTTCCCAACCTTCGCGTTTCCAGGTCTCCGACACCATGTAGTAGGTGTTGTTTTGTTTTTTTTTTAAATTTAAAAAACATTTGGTGTGGCGATAGAGGAGGCCAACAAAATGGCATCAACGTCAATCATTGTATGGTTTATGTGTAGTGTTGATGGTGTAAAATTTTTGTTTAAAGTCCGCGGGGAACAAAGTGAATGTCTGTGCAATTTTCAATAACGTATTGTGCATATATATATATATATATATACATATATATATATATATATACATATATATACATATATATATACATACATATGTATATATATACATATATACATATGTATATATATACATATATACATATGTATATATATACAAACATAAACACACACGCACCGATATATATACATACATATATATATACACACATATACATACATACATATATATACATTTATATATATACATACACATATAAATATACATATATATGTATACATATACATATACATATATATACAAACATAAAAACACACACATATATATACATACATATATATATACACACACATATACATACATACATATATATACACATATGTATATTTATACATACATATATATATATACACATAGGTATATACATATATATAGATAGATAGATAGATAGATATATAAGAATTATCACAACCCACACCTATTGTAACCATCAAGAAATGCAAAGAATAGAAGATAACATCCAACCACCTTCACAAAATTTCCACAGCCAGGATGGGTTGTGATAGTTCTATGTTCATTTTTAGGAAGCCATCAAGAGAGGACGAAGGTAAGAGAATCCAAGTGGGATGAGGTGTAATTGAAGGAAATCAAAAGAGGTGCATATTGGGAAAACCATTCGTGGAGTATTTCTAAAATAGTTTATGTTATTTTCAAAACGGGATTGTTGATTGTTGCTTTGTAGCTTACTACAAATGGGTTGGTTTATGAGTTTCACGTAGCTGCCATTAGGCATAGGCAATATTATTTCTTTATTATGTTTGATGTGTTCAGTAACCCCCACCCACCCTCGCAAAAGGTTTACAAAGCTTAATCTAGGTTGCACCCTCACAAAAGCTTACCTTCACTGCTCACGACCCCCATATCAACAAGCAATGCCTTGTTGAAAATATCTAAGAGATTTGTTTTGTTCCTTGGGGCGTTAAATGGAAGCTATCATTTTGACCATCACTATTACACACAAATCATATAGGTGCACATATATACACATGCATATATGTAGATAAATATAGTAGCTGTAACAGTGGAGGACATGCATGTATGAAGCTGCAAGCGTGTGTAGCGATAATGGTTGGCATACATACACACACACACACATATATATATTGAGAGGAACCAACAAAGATTCATTGAGGAACAAAAGTAGAAGTATACTCATTTCTCAACAAACTATATGTGTGTATATATGGGAGGGTGCATGGAGATGGGTAGAAAATTTGTGGCCACTTTCAAAAAAAAGTTTTGAAAAGTCACAATGCGAGTATGTTATAACGCGAGCGTGTTATAACGCGTGCACATTATAACGCACGCACGTTATGGATTTGTGTGTTGATCCTGAGGCTTAGCCACAACGAGCCCATAAAATGAGTGCATTATAACGCTCTTGCATTATTACATATTAAAAGAAAAAAAGTGAAACTCATTCATTCTTGCTAAAACAGTCATGTCTATACATCTTCAAAATGCGCTCGCGTTATGAAAAAGTTGGTTTTTTTTATAGATTTATTATCTCTCTTTGTCTATACTCTCTCCCACTCTTTCCCACTCTTTCCCACTCTTTCCCACCCTCTCTCACACCCTCTCCCACTCTCTCACACCCTCTCCCAACCTCTCCCACTCTCCCACTCACTCCCACCCTCTCCCACTCTCTCTCCCACCCTCTCACACTCTCTCCCTCCCTATCTCCCACTCTCCCACTCTCCAAA
>VDFB02274070.1:82632-128155 GCA_007258455.2 Sequoia sempervirens
CTCTCCCACCCTCTCTCACCCTCTCTCACACTCTCCCACCCTCTCTCACTCTCCCACCCTCCCACACTCTCTCCCACTCCGACACTCTCTCGCACTCTCTCCCATAAGCATAAATACATACATATAGGCATACATACATGACACACCAGCATACATATACATACAAAGATATGAAAAAACTAGCATTTAACTAAAGGAATAAATAACGTGAGTGTTTTTTTTGTTGTTAGAAATGTTCCACGGAGAAGAAAAAGTGAAAACTAGTAAATAATGTGCTCGCATTATAATGTGAGCATGTTATATTTTTCTTTGGGAATCCCCGAGCCTTGGCTTTGCTATTTTCCTTGGAATACCAACCTAAAGGTTTGGAGGGCATTTCCAACCACCAGAGATGTGTTTTTTTTAAATTCTACAATTTCTCACATAATCGAGTTCATGCTCACCATCAAGATTGCATTTGGTTTAATATCGAGGAAATCGAACACATGGGTAATGTTAAGTTCTCTCTTAGCTTTCCAACTATATTTTTTTTTCACTTTCTGACAATGTGAGGGCTTTCATCCATAATTTCTTTTGTTTGTATGCCTTTTTTTTTCAAAAAGCAGTGTTTGTTTTTTTTTTCGTTATAAATTAACCATTCATCAAAATTTCAAATAAATTACATTTTTAGAAACTAGACTCCATTCTATAAATTTTAAAAAATAATTTAAAAAAAAAATCTATTACTTTCCAAAATTTGTAGGGGGAGCACGGCCAAAATTTTGCTTTTTAGGAAGTGCCCAATTAGAAAATTAGTAAAAAATCAAATATTCATTAAAAAATTATCAGAAAAATTGTGCACCAACTAGATACTATTAGCTAACTTCTTCCTGTAGTGATTTTAAAAATACTAAAAAAAAGGTCACCGTGCTCAAGTCGTACAAGAGTTGCTATGTTATGTTTTTCTGACAAAAACAACACTAATTTTTGTACATCCCTTTGTTGAACCCCTTAATCTCAACCATTTTTAAAATAAATTGGTAGCTTAGAAAGTAGACTCGGAGCACTTCAATCCTTGTTTTTGTTCCATCTCAAAATTTTGAGTGTAACTATCCTCAATTTCACATCCAAGGTTAGCATTTCCTGATTTCAAAAAAAAAAAGTGGCCACTTAAGCCCCCTTTTTGGGAACCATCTTGGTGCACTTACCCATATGTAGATTTTTGTCTCTCTTTCTCTCTATATATATAGATACACATATATGTAAATGTCTATATGTATACATGTAAAGCTTGAATATTGTTATCAATCTAATTCCCTTGTAGACATGGCTACAAAGTTGAAGGAGTAAATAGAATCCTATACCCCAAAAATTGGTGTGTGAAGGCCATGCCAAGATATACTGTTTTCTCCTCGACAAAACCTGTTTGAAAATTGAAACAATATGGGTTTTACAATATCATCTCTTTTTGTTTGTTGTGTTTCCTGTGTTGAATCCATGTGTTATGCAGGTTTCTCCATGTGGCTGGCTCTTGAAATTAATATTGTTTGATTGTGTGGATTGTTGGTCAAAAGACTATATAGTTTTATGGGTTTTGGCATGTGGGCGAGTGCTAGATATATTGTTTCATTCATGGCTTCAATTTTCTATGAATAGTTCCAAAATACTAAATCTGCTATTTCTTTGGTGAATCTTGATATGAAGATTTATTCTATTATGTGGGTTTTGGTATGCAGCTGAGACTAGAAAATCAGTGAAAATGGTCAAATAGACAATCATATCCTCATGTACACTATATTGATTGTAATAAGCAATATTGATTTCACATTTGATCAGAGTGGTGGGCAATGTATATTCTTGCTCGAGGGTTCGGTGAGAGCCCATGAGGGTCCATGACCCAATATAATAGGGTGGAGAGTAGGGCTTATTGTGTTGAGTTTTATTATATACATATATATATGCATATATACACATATATACATGTAAATACATATATACACATATATACACATACATATACATATAAATACACACATATATATACACATATATATACACATATACACACACACACACATATATATACATATATGCATACATATATATAGATACATATATATATACACACATAAATATAAATATATATCAAAGCGCAAAAAAATTTCTCAACAATGAACTAAGCCAAAAAAAACCCAAGCTAGCCATCAATAATCGACAATTGTGGGTTTTGGCATGTGGGTGACCACTAGCTATATTGTTCCATACATTAAGTATAGTATAAAGGAAGACCAATCTTTCATCTCACACTTTATATACAATTGGATAAACAATAGCTACAATCACAAGTATTGCAAGCACACGCAAACCATACAACAAGCAATCTCGAAACAAGCTAGCATTCAAGAGACCAAACATCCACCAACATTTTCCCTCAATTAACTGGTTGAGGAGGCCAAAACTTCAAAGCTTTTGTTGCCTGTAATAATTCCTTGCTTTGGGCTACACAATATATTATAGCCAACAAAAGGTTTGAATTCCTAGCCTTCTCGTTCAAGCAAATGAAGGAAAATTCAGTCTGGATGTTTGTGCTCTTTCCACAAGGATTAAAATAGTGGGGGCTTGTGGGAATTTCAGCCTAGATTTTTTTAAAGGGAAAGCAATTTTCCACCTTAACCTTGGTTTGTGGGAAGCTCAAAAATCAAGAAGGCTTGCAAGGATTCCAATGAAAGTACACACAAGAAAACCAACGTCTAAGAATATAGTGGACAACATTCAACATAGGCTATATAACAATGACTATTTGATTGGATTGCAACCATAATGAGTAAACAAAAACCATAAATAGAACATTATAGGTTTCAAAGTTAAAAATCCATGCCAATTTTTTTTTTGTAGCACCTCTTCCCACTTGCTTCAAACACATCTCTTCTCGCCAACTTCCCTCCACAAAAATGGGAAAAATATATCATCTAGGTGACACTTTTCTTTTGCATTTCCAACCATTCGCCCTTGCAAAAAACATAAAATAAACTCCACCCACCTTTACAGAAGCTGCATAAAGCTTGATCTAGCTTGCACCCTCACAGAAGCTTACCCTTATGGCTCACATCTCTCATATTAGGTATAGCAATAGAATGACACCAAACAATTCCTCGTTGAAAATTTCCCAAACATTCGTTTTGTTCCCCTAGGTGTTAGAGGGCATCTATTATTACAATGATTCCCAGTACACGCAAAGCATACAACAATTAATGTTGATGTGAACCAGCATTTTATTTCTGCAGCCTTCTCTATCCACGCGGCCCAACAAACTCCACCCTATTCCCAAAGCAGCCAACAACCACCTTTGCCACCTTTTTTTCATGGTTATTGGAAGGAAAAAAATCTGGGAGGTTGACAAAAATTCCAACCAAAGTTATATCCCACTTGCCACCTTTTCCCCAGCTGTCGGAAGCCTAGAAAACAATGAGCCTAACAAAATTTTTGAGCAAAGTTGACACAAATAGCTGATCGGCCATCAGAAGGAAAAAATTCCAGGAGGGTGACAATTTTTTTGAAGAAAGCTATAACCCATTGGCCACCCTTTCCTAGACTATAGGAGATCTGAAACATAGAGAGGCTAACGAAAATTCCAAGCAAAGTTGACACAAATAGCCATATAAACATATACATATATATAAACATATACATATATATACATATCTATACATATACATATACATATATATACATATATGTATGTACATACAATACATGTTGTACACACATATACATATACATATATCTACATATGTGTATGTACATACTATACATACTATACATATACATATATACACATATATGTTTGTACATACAATACATGTTGTACACATATATATACACATATAGATATACATATACATACATATATGTATGTACATACTACAATATATATAGATACAATACATATACGAGTAAACCCACAAAAGTGGTTTACAATTTGAGTGAGGAAGGAAAAGTGGCAAAAAATGACCCCATACCAAAAATTTTGGTTTTTTGGGTTCGAATGAACCCTTTGGTTTGAGCAAACCAAAAAAGGGTTCAAATGAACCCTAATTCATGCAAACTAGTTAAATGTAAGGTGGACCCCATCTTGCCAAAACAAAATTTGAAAACCCCTTTTTGAAAGGGGGTTTGAATGAACCCTGGTTCACTTGAACCACAGGGGTTCGAGCAAACCCTCCTTTTCCCACCTCCTTGCTTTGTAGCACAAAAAAAGCTAGAATTTTTTCCCTTCCAAGCTTGGGTTGAGGATGAAAATGGAGGATACTTGACAAACCCAACTGGAATCAAGTAGTCCTTGGAACAAGCTATCCAATGAATATAATTTTAATATATTTTGGTTTTATTATGTATTTGTTTTTCTAATTTTATTAAACATAGGTTTTTCATCGAAAATGAAGGTCTCTATTCTACACATGTGGAAAAATAGTAGATTATCAAAAAATAAATTGAAAAATATGAGTGCATCACATATTGAAGTCTTTGATCCAACAAAAAATAAAAATTGAATTTCAATATATACAAAAAAAGTTACATGTTATATGGTTGCACTATGTCTTAATTGTAATTGGTTTGACTTCGAAACTTGATTAAAGAAAAAATATTCAATAAAAAACTATCTAACTAAGTGAAAGCACTAGATATTGGAGTTACAAATCTAAATTCAAAAGAATTAGAATTTTTTCCTTCATGGAAGAAAATTTATGCATTATACGGTGTGCGTCACTTTTTAAAAATGTCATTTTCTGAAAAAACAGTTTTCATAGGAGATGGAAAAATAAGTGCAATCTAATTCTAAAAATTTTGAAAAAAATATTTTTAGAATCTACAGTCAAAATGTGATGAGACTCTAGTTTGCATCATCTTCAAATTCCTCATGGTTTAGTTGCTATAGGTGCCCGAATGTGAAGATTGAATTAAAAAGAATTATTTCAATGTCCAATTTTGCCAAAAATTGTAAACCACTATTGTGGGATCACCCATACACATATATACATATATGTATGTGCATATATGTATATATATATACATATATATACATATATATATATACATATGTATACATATAGATATATACCAAAAACTATGAACAATATATATTATACATGTAAATATACATGTATATATATACATAAATACATACAAATCTACATATACATGTATATGTATACACATAAGTTGTATATGGACCAACCTTTCACACAAAAGCCTTTGAATAGGTCTATAACTATGAATTTCAGCATTGTATGGCAATGGCTACAATGGAATAAAGAAGTTAATGTTATGGAATTCATTCCGTTGATGTCCACCTTAGGCTATATTGTTCCATTTGTGGCTTCCATTTAGCGTCTATAGTTGCAACACAATAAAATAGTCAATGTTTTGGATGTTATATATACATATATATATATATATATATATACATATCTATACATAGATATATAGATATATATATATGCATATATATAGATACATATACATATATTACATATATATACATATATTACACATATATATACATATTGTAATCAAAGGAAAATCAGATTTGTTAGATTGTTAGCACAAATAACATTAAAATCCAATGATATAACGAAGTACAATGGAAATCAAATGAAAACGAAAGGGAAATATATCACCAAGAGTCTCCATCTTCCATGCCTTCGTTACACCTTCTTACTTGCTGGATAATATGTTGCCCTCAGATTCGTCTTCTTGAGCAATCTAAAATGCCTAAGCCCTACAACAAGATTCGAAGGATTTGATATGCCTATGACTATTGCCAATGCCTATGTCTATGTCTAAAGAAAATGCCAATATTAATCAAATGCCTATAACAAAATATGTGCGACTAAGTAAATGAATGCCTATAGTAATTACGTAAAATGTCAACATGTGTGAAAAATGAGAAGGAAATGGCATTTTATAGAAAAGGCCATTTCGAACGGACGAATGAGATAAATCAATGAAGAGACCCTAAAACGAACGATCCAGATTTAACCTGAGAATCCCTAATTAGGGTTAGGGCAAAATCCTTAATCGAACCGTCGGAATAAAATCAGATCGACGGTAGAGAACAAATGAGACAAATTAATTAGATAATGAAGATTTTTGAAAAATCAAGAAGATAAGATTGCCTGATTTGCAAGATTCAAAAAATCAAAGAGATAAGATTTGGACTGAAGATAAAATTTGGAAAATCAAGAATCTGCCCGATTGCTTGATTTTTGGAAGATTAATTACTAATTTGAATTAAAATAATTCAAATTATGGATTTTATGAGAGATAATAAATAATATTTTTAGATTATTTATCAAAAAGGACTGACAGTTAAGATTGAGATGACATTTTAAATAATTTAATTTATTTAAAATGAGAGGAATATTAAATTGACAATTAAATAATTAGATTTAATTATTTAATTTAGCAGATGAGATTAATTAATTAAATAAATTAATCAACTTATTTAATTAAGACAATTAGTGACGTATTAAATAAATAAATGTAATTCATTTATTTAATAATCCGGGATAATTAAATGCAGAAAGGGAAATTAAATAAATTAAGAAATTTATTTAATTAAAGGAAGACTTAGACAGTTAATGACGTATTTAATAAATAAATAAAATTTATTTATTTAATAATCATGAAGAAAACAAAGACATGAATTAATTAAATAATTATAAAGTATTTAACCAATAGTCGAATGTGGACCAATGACATAATTAAATGTCACAATTATGGTAGGACGAAAGTGGTAAAAATGAAGCTTGCAGGCCTAGGTCATTTTTAGGTGTCTACATTTTGCCCCTCTTTGTCATAATGTCGCTTGTCATATTGTGACAAAGAAAAATAAGTCAAGAAAATGCCCCAGTGCAAAAGAAGATGAGGAAGAATGATCAGGAGGGTTATGGTATGCCCCCTCGAGAGGAAAGACAGGTTCCAAGAACATGGGTGTGCTCTCGAAATGGATGAGAAGACTAGAATATGAAGAGACAAAGAAATGTTAGTGCAAAAGATATGGATGATGAGATGTATGCAATGCCTATATGAGATGAGAAAGAGAAGATGACATGACTAAAGGAGATGCATGTAAGTTCCTAGACCAAATCCTTCAAAACATTGCCATAGGACTAATATTTATTGCTCTTAATCATTATTGGGAAAATTGTTGTGATGGCCAACAAACACCATGATATGACATAGATCAAGGTGTGCAAGGCCGTACCATCACATAAGACAAACAGTCACAGACAAGGATGATCATGATTCATACTACGAGCGTGGTTGCCCCAGTCTTGTTGTCATAATCAACCACAAGCATGAAAAGACAAGGACAGATCATGAAACGTCGTTGCTTCTCTAAATCCTGTTTCCAGGACATCCTTGAGAAACTAGTGACATGATTGCCAAAATACCAAAAATAAAAATCCCTATCATGATATGTCGTTGCTTTTCTAAATCCCATAATTAGGACCTCGCTGAGAAGATAGTAGTCATGTGTGTCAATTGTCATGCTACGTCGCTGCTTCTCTAAATCCTGCTTAGTAGGATCTCGCTGAAAAACTAATAACATGATAAAAGATCAAAAGACAATTGTCAAGTGATTGCCAAGTGCATCTGGATGCCGAGTGCATTGATGTGTTGATGTAAATTTAAATGATGCCAAGATGACAAATGCCGAAGGTTGCCATATTCAGGAAGGACACATCCTGAATAATGTCGATGTCTAGGAAGGACACATCCTAAAACACCAATGTCAGAGTTTTGTTCTTCAGAAGGACACATCTGAAAGAACGTTGTTGTCGAGAGGAATGATCCTTAAGTGTCAGAAAGGATCCCTCAAAAATGTCAGATGACAATGCTGATTCCTAGGAAGGACACATCCTAAGGCATAAATGACAGAGGTTATTCTTTAGAAGGACCCATCTGAAAGGTAACCAAGAGTTGATAGTTTGACTGGTTGCGATAATTTGACTTGTTTTGGCTAAGTTTGACTTGTTTTGACTGATTTTGACTTGTGTTGGCTGTATGTCGATATTGTCATGATGATATGTGCCGATGAGATTGTCTTGCTACGATAATGATTGTCATGATGAGTTTTGTTCGTTTGGGAAAGATTCGTGTTGTCTTGAAGAATTTTTGACGTGTGTGTCAGTGTGATACTATGAACCCTAATGGACTGACCTCGTAGTTCGACACGACTAATGACTTTGTCTTGGTGACCAAAGATTGCATCATGATTTTATTTTGACAAACCTAAAAGGACTGACCTAATGTCTCGGGGACTCAAATGTGAGTCTTGCCTACGTAGCAAATGCGCAGAGACAACGCAGTTCGACAATGACATGGACTGACTGACATGACTGACTTTGACTCCATGTGACTGACTTTGACATTGATTTGGATGATAAGTAGGAGATATTTTTCCACAGCAATATCATAAATTGATTTGGATGTTTTTGTGTTTTTCTTCAGAACGTTTTATGATTTTTAGGCCTTTCTTCAGGACATTTTATGATTTTTTTTTTGTCTTTTTTTTTTAGGACATTTTATGATGTTTTTATCTTTTCTCAGGACTTTTTGCGATGTTTTTGGTCCTTTTTCAGGACATTTTATGATTTTTTTGGATTTTGACGTTTAAGAGGATCGTGACAAATGCATATGACTGATGCCTACACATAAGAATCTAAGGAAAAACATGATTGTGCCCCTAGTCAAGCTGAATACCAATTGACAGGTGATGACAATGTTGTTTGACATGGGAAGGACGCATCCCGAAACAACGTGAGGATGATGACGATAATGTGACAAAAGTATGGAGGTCTACAGCCAGGATAGGAACACAGTCAAGTAATGTTTTGGATAATGCGCTTGTATGGATTAGACTTGTTGCATTTGGAATGACTTGGTTAGGACAAGATGGGATGATGATTATCCTTAGATCGTTTGACAAGGGAAAGCCAAGACGAGTGATAGACATGAAAGTATAGGGGGTGGTCTTGGTAAAAGATGGAAGACATGAGACTAAGGGAATGTCATATGATTTTCAAGGACTATGTCGTATAAGGACAATAAGACTATGACGGTGAATGACATGATGTTTCGTGAATCGTGTATGACCAAAGGATAGACATGTCAAGAGTTTTCCCAAAGCATGATTTATATGTGTCAGTTTTGTGTCAAGACTAAGGTAGGTGGAAATGATATGGATTAAATGGTCAAATGCCAATGCCAAGAGGAAGGTCTAGGAGATGCGACAACTTGCCCCCCAAGTGTAAGAGTCCACATAGACGATTTATTTTACACATGACGCCTGTTTGCCAGGTTTTCATCATGGTACTTATCCAGGGTGCCTGTTTGCCAGGTTTTCACCATTGGATGAAATTTCTCTTTACTATTTTCTTGATTTTTTGATTTTTTTTCGGGTGTCACCAAGACGCCTGTTTGCCAGGTTTTCATCAGGGTGACAATTTTTTTAATTTCTTATTTTTTTATTTTTTTTGTATTTCTGATATGTCTGGATGCTTTAGATGACCACTGACTGTTCTGAATCCACTGACGGTGCCGATGTAAGACTGGTGCCATGATATGCCAATAATGACCTTGTTGAAGGAGTTGTCTTGTCAAGATTGTAGCACTTGTATACAACTGATCGATGTCATTGTGATCCTTTCTGATACTAGCGTTGGCCTTATCAAAATACGCACATCGCAATAGAGTGCCATGAGAGTCCTTGTGGTAAAGAGTTGCTGCCATGATGTGACAGATTTGTGATGTGGGATTTTTGGACTTTAGACGAGATGTAGGATTATGACGAATGATGGTAGACATGGAAAATTTGTTTGGACATTTGGATGAATGACTTTTTATTTTTCAAACTTGGGATGGTGTATGATGGATTTTGGAGGAATGGTGTTTGGAACCAACACTCTTAGATGCCTTGTTTGATGACCATTTTGAAGGAGGTGGACATGTGTTATATGTGGGAGTCCTCTTGCCTTGTGGCTCCACATTGTGATTGACTTTTGTATTTGACTTGATGTCTTTGTTTGATCCCTCTTTCTTTGGGATCCATTTTAATTTCATTTGTCCACTTGTCCTTTTGTTTGATTCAATGGCCTTTGACATTTGATTTTGATCTTTTGACTTGTAAGACTTTTGTTTTTGTTGGTCCCAAAGGGAAGGTTGATTCATGATAGAATGATGGTTTATGGTGTGGGTGGAGGGGGTGTTGGCATCAATCTTATAACAAGGATTTTTCATGGATTCCATTTTGACGTTTGTATCTGACAAAGTTGCCCCCAGTATCGAGGAGGTACCACTGACATCGTTTGATTTACTGTCTGAAGAATAGCCAAGACCTTGATGTTTGTAATTTGCCTGAAGTTGTATTGGTTCTAGAATGCCTTGCTCGTGTATGCCTAGTCCTTTGCCTTGATATTGCATGCTTTGAAAGATTTTGTTTGTGATGGGGTATTTGTTGTTTTGAAAGCAAGATGCTAACCCATCATGATGTCTATGGACACTGTCACTTGTAATATTTTCATCTCTGAGAAAGCCTGCTCTGACAAAGATAGATGACCCTAAGTGATAAAGTGTCTTAGTTTCATTGTCTTGTTGGAAATATTCCTGACTGATATCTTTGGCCTGATCTTGTGACATGTCAAGTTCAGTCGATTCTATTGGTGCTTCCAAAGAAATGTCGAAGCCATCATTATGGTCAGTGTCATAGAGTCCAGTAAATTCAGCTATAGCTTGATCATTTTCAAATATGTCTATATTGGAATACTCTTGTGCTTGAGGAATATCATCTATGTGTCCCATAGAGGCAAGTGTCTCCTTTTGGAAACTGTCAATAGTCGAGGCCTGTATAGGATTGAAAAGTATTTGATCATAAATGGCGTAAAGGTCGAGTGGATCGTTTTGGACTTCTTGGTCAACAATAGGGTCTTGGTCAAAAATGAGGTTGTCATGGATTTGGACTTCTTGGTCAATGGTAGGGTCTTGTTCAAAGATGGGGTTGTCATGGATAGGTGTGTTTTGGATGTCATGATTGTCTTGAGAGACTCCCTGAATGGAGTTTAAGATAGGGTCATGGGATGGACTACCTTGTTCTTGACATGAGGGTGACATTATAAGGTTATGCTTTGGGCTTTCATTTTGACATGTATCCTCAAGTTTATTAAATGGGATTTGACTTTGGACTATGATAGAATTTTCATGACTAGATGTGGCTTGTGAGGGGGTGACTTGAAAAGGATTAATGACCAAAGGACTAGGATAGGACGTGGGAACTTGGACTGGACTAGTATGTGAAGGACTAGGATATGACATGGGATCTTGGACTGAATATGTCATGGAGTCTTGGACTGGATTAATTATTGAAGGAGAAGGATATGACATGGAGACTTCGACTGGATTGGTGTGGTATGATGTGGGGACTTGACATGAGTTGGTAGATAGTTGATAAGGGATGTAGGCTTGGACGGGATTGATAGGTGAAGGGTCAGAATATGACGTGGAGGTTTGGAATGGACTAGTGGATAGTTGGCTTCCCTTGTCAAGGTTAGGATAAGGGTGATAAGTGGACGTTTGTTGTGAATTAATGGCAAGATTTGTGTCAAGTGACTGTTGATTGCGAGGGTAGACAGATGGTGGCAAAGTATTTATGTCAAAGCCTTGTGGTAACTTAGCCCCTTCATCCAAAAGCATGGCTAGATACCTTTGAGGGTCACGTAAGACTTTTTTTTTTGCAAAGGAGAATATATCAGGATTTTTCTTTGCAGCTTCTATGTCTTTGAAATATACTTGTCCATTTTGGTCTCTTTCTATGAATGGCTCAAAAATGTTTTGTGATGAAGATGACATGTTCATGGAAGATTGCATGTTCATGTTGTGAAATGGGTCAGAAAAAGTCCAATGTTTGTTCGTGTCGTAAGCGTTATTGTCAATGTTGGGATAAGAATCTTGTCCAAAGTTTGCCATTTGTCGTTGTTGTCTTTGAAGCTTAGTCTCAACTGTAAAAGGGATTTTCTCAAATGAGAATGATGAGAATGACAACTAAATGCAAGGATGACACTAGCCTATGTTTTTTGGATTTTTTGGACAATGCAAGACTATGTTTTTGAATTTTTGACAATAAGCGATGCAATATGACAATGTTGTCTAAAGAAAATGACTAATGTCAAAGGACAATGAAGACTAAGATGACAAGTTATGTCACTAATTTTTTTGTATTTTTGGAATAAGGGATGACAATGCAAGACTATGATGACGTTTTCCTAAGGAAATGATTAATGCAAGATGACAAAGTTGTCAAGGCTAAAGTACCAAATGAGGACTAAGATGATGATGTTTGACTAAGGACTTAATGTTATAAATGCAAAGTATAGGTTCAAAGTGATGACTAAGATGAACAATGCAAAGTCTAAGTTCAAAATGAGGACTAAGATGGTTTTCTAATGTCTTGTTGAAAAGTCTGAGTTGTCCAAGGTCAACTGTTTTTGTCCAGATTTGTGAATGTTGTATATATTGTTTGAGTAATCTAGAAAACACTTGACAAGAACGATGTTTTGGTGTAAGCAAACTCACATGAAACAAGTACAATCCTAAAAGGCCAATAGGCTATGGGTTTGTATACTTGATATAGCCCACCTATTATACCCCGGATTGGTGATAAACACCTTTCCTTCTCGAGAGCGGATAGTTTAGAATTTTGGTGGCATTGGCTCCCCTCCACCGCTCATTAACGTCATTCAAGCACACCAAATTCAGATTCTTTGGGTAGTGACATCCCAAGAATTGCTATCTCTACTCAAGGGGATCAGTAGTGAGTATCTTCGGGCATGATACTATACCCTGCACTATATCAAGCAACGGCCAATAGAACAGTTGGACACTAAGACAAGAGGTTTTTAATTCGGGCATTCCGTTCGTGGGGCGTGATCCATGCAGCGAGAGTCCCCTTTCAGATCCATCTCATCGGAACCACGCTCGTAATTCTTGGGCTTTCCCCAAAAACCCACTTTTATATACCGGCTGGAAGTCCCTCGGTGTCAGGGTGCTACCGGTCTGAGTCGTCCTGGGGTGAGTACTTTTTCCCACCAGAACAGGCCCAAGTTCTAGAGTCAGTAACCGTTTCTCTTACACCCAATATCACTTGAAAGCGCGAGGGAAGATGATACTCCGATATACCAAATCGTGAAAGGTAAAAATAGATAAAATGGGTCTGGTTTTCTGATCACCGAGTTTTCACAAGGTGAGAGCATAATCACCTACCATTTGTTCAAACATAATCAAACAAAAAAAAACATAGATTCGTTTTAATTGCACCAAATAAAATGTGAGTTACACTACTAAAAATGCAAACACATTGTTTTGTTGTTTGACCTTTGAAAATCGAACCTACAAGACAATCCATTAGTAGTTTAGTGTTTGTCTTCAACCCATGAATAGTAACCGCCAACAACCTGCCAATCTTGATTAGTAACAAAAATAAAATAAAAAATAAACCTTTATTGACAGCAGCAACTTAAAATGGTGATAACTTGCTCAAAACTTAACAAAATTTTAAGTGGTAGATATCCATGGAAAGCTGAAAATCCAACCTTCAAAACCCAAAAAGGATTTTCCATGATTCTGCACAAAAAAAATGTTATATGCAAAAGAAGACGCGGGTTTTAAAAATGAAATTAACAAAAATAGCGATCACTAAAATAGCTCTAACTTTCTCAAATCTTAACGAAATTTAAAACCGTTTGATGTTCTGGAAAGATGAGACTGAGATCTACAAAACCCAGAAAAAGTTTGAAAATATTTTATTCGCCCATTTTTCTGTGCTCAAATGAAGGTGACGGGATTTCGTGTGACGTCTTGGCTGTAACCTGCAAAACAGTGAAAACAAACAAAAACACACACAAATTTCTGTCCAAAACATCGGGTTCACCAATGTAATCAAAGGAAAATCAGATTTTTTATATTGTTAGCACAAATAACATTAAAATCCAATGATATAACGAAGTACAATGGAAATCAAATCACCAAGAATCTTCCATGCTTCACCTTCGTTACACCTTTTTACTTGTTGGATAATATGTTGCCCTCAGATTCGTCTTCTTGAGCAATCTAAAATGCCTAAGCCCTACAACAAAATTTGAAGGATTTGATATGCCTATGACTATTGCCAATGCCTATGTCTATGTCTAAAGAAAATGCCAATATTAATCAAATGTCTATAGCAAAATATGTGCGACTAAGTAAATGAATGTCTATAGTAATTACGTAAAATGTCAACATGTGTGAAAAATGAGAAGGAAATGGCATTTTATAGAAAATGCCATTTCGAACGGACGAACGAGATAAATCAATGAAGAGACCCTAAAACGAACGATCCAGATTTAATCTGAGAATCCCTAATTAGGGTTAGGGAAAAATCCTTAATCAAACGGCCGGAATAAAATCAGATCGACGGTGGAGAACAAATGAGACAAATTAATTAGATAATGAAGATTTTTGAAAAATCAAGAAGATAAGATTGCCTGATTTGCAAGATTCGAAAAATCAAAGAGATAAGATTTGGACTGAAGATAAAATTTGGAAAATCAAGAATCTGCCCAATTGCTTGATTTTTGGAAGATTAATTACTAATTTGAATTAAAATAATTCAAATTATGGATTTTATGAGAGATAATAAATAATATTTTTAGATTATTTATCAAAAAGGACTGACAGTTAAGATTGAGATGACATTTTAAATAATTTAATTTATTTAAAATGAGAGGAATATTAAATTGACAATTAAATAATTAGATTTAATTATTTAATTTAGCAGATGAGATTAATTAATTAAATAAATTAATCAACTTATTTAATTAAGACAATTAGTGACGTATTAAATAAATAAATGTAATTCATTTATTTAATAATCGGGGATAATTAAATGCAGAAAGGGAAATTAAATAAATTAAGAAATTTATTTAATTAAAGGAAGACTTAGACAGTTAATGACGTATTTAATAAATAAATAAAATTTATTTATTTAATAATCATGAAGAAAACAAAGACATGAATTAATTAAATAATTATAAAGTATTTAATCAATAGTCGAATGTGGACCAAGGACATAATTAAATGTCACAATTATGGTAGGACGAAAGTGGTAAAAATGAAGCTTGCAGGCCTAGGTCATTTTTAGGTGTCTATACATATAAATAGATATATATGCATATATGCACATACATATATGTATACATACACACATACACACACATATATACATATAACTATATATCAAAGCACAAAAATATTGAATAGGAAGAAACTAACCCAAGAAAAACAACCTAGGCTAGCCATCAACAATTGACAATTGTGGATTTTGGCATGTGGGTGACTGCTAGCTATATTGTTCCATTTGTGGCTTCTGTTTTGTGGGAATGGTTGCAAAATAGTTAATCTGGTGTGTTTTTGGTAAATCTTAAAATCAAGTTTTCTTGTGTTTTGTGGGTTTTGGCATCTGCATGACTATTGGGGATATTGTTTCATTTATGGCTTCCCGTTTGTGTGAATGGTTGCAAAATAGTTAATCTCCTATTTTTTTGGTGACTCTTCGCATGTTGGTCACCATTGAAACCATTTATCAGTTCATTTTGGGTTCGTGTTCTCTAGGTGCAAGTTTTTAGTCAACCTGTTACTAAGAGCTTTCTGTGTTTTCTAGGTTTTCCATGTGAGCCACTGTTGGAAGCTGCAATTTAGTGTGCGATGGTTGCAAAACAATGAAATAGTTAATGTTATACAGGTTGCGTTGTTTTAGGGTATATTTCTTTTTTATAGGGTTCAATTGAAAAGAGAGTATATTGTTTCTTCACAACAATATTCTTTGATTTATGGTTTGGCTTGTGCGCAGATGTTTTTGTATGGATTTCTCACAATGATTTTCTAGTGTTTTTCACCTTTGGCCATCAAGGTGACTGTTGATAACAATATTGTTCCGTTTACGTCTTTTGTTTTGTGGGGTTGGTTGCAATGCAATAAAATAGTTAATGTTATGTAGTTCATGTTGCTTTGCATCAGGAATTGTTCACTGTTCTCATATGCCTTACGCTATTTTTTTCAGTTATGGCTTCTATTTTGTTGTTAAACGTAACTATGAGTGAGGATGACAAGCTTCTATAAAGGTGCAAGTGCATTCATCAGCTGTGGAATCTATGTGAAGGTGCTTGGATGTTATCTTATGTTTTTAATGTAATAAAATAGTTAATGTTATGTAGTTCATGTTGCTTTGCACGAGGCATTGTTCACTGTTGTCACTTGCCTTAAGCTATATTGTTCGATTTATGGCTTCAATTTTCCATAGTAGCCCTTGTCTTGTTCTTTCTCATTCTAGTCATCCTATTTATCCATACACACATCTATGGAACAAATGTCGATGCAGTTATCGGAAACGTATTGTTTGGTGTCATTGTGAGGGTCTATCTTGTTGTTGAAGTTAGCTATGAGCAAGGATGACAAGATTCTGTGAAGGTGCAAGCACATTCATCAGCTATAGAATCTATGTGAAGGTGGTTGGATTGTGTTGATGGCTACAAAAGGTGCAAACATGTAACTATCTGAAATCATATGTATATATATGTATATATTGAAGTTTTCTATTTTTAGAAAGTGGTAATATTCATCAAGTTTGGTATCTTGATAGATTAAGAATATATTGTTTCATTTTGGACAAGGTGTTGTTGAAAAGGGTGTATTGTTTTAATTTTTGTTCCTGTCCATTGGCAATGGTGCATAACAACAACAATTTTATTTTGTTCCAAACATATCCACAAAATGGTCGCCATAAACAGAAACCCACAAAGATTCACAGAAACAAACCCAAGTTAAAATATACTCATTTCTCAACACAACCCTATGAAAAAATTTAAACAATATAACCTTCTCAACAACACATTCTCACAGAATAATAATGATAAACCATATACATAAATATAATCAGCAGCAACAAATTGAAATATATATAAATATATGTAGAAAGCCAAAATATAGCCCAAACCATACAATAACAATCAACAAAAAATTGCATAACCTCAACAATTTTATCCCCTTGCAAACATGCCCACAAAATGCAAACATTAAGGAGAAACCCGTCAAAAGTTGACCCATATAACGTGTCCATAAATGAAACATAATTTGTTCTAACAAATAATTTTCTCTTCTATGAACAACACCTTATTGAAAATTGGAACAATATAGCATTTTGAACATAACCTGATTGAAAATGACACAATATAGGATGAACTAAACAATAACAATCATCAAAAACTGCATAAGGTCAAGGATTTTTTCCCCGTTGCCAACATATCCACTCAATGCAAGCAATAAAGAGAGAGCCACAAATATATATATATTCTCTTCTATGAACAACACCTTATTGAAAATTGGAACAATATAGCGTTTTGAACATAACCTGATAAAAAATGACACAATATAGGCTGAACTAAACAATAACAATCATCAAAAACTGCATAAGGTCAAGGATTTTTTCCCCATTGCCAACATATCCATTCAATGCAAGCAATAAAGAGAGAGCCACAAATATATATATATATATATGTATGTATGTATGTATGTATGTATGTATGTATGTATGTATGTACAGATATATACATATATATATATATATATTGTTATAAAAATATACCCAATATAGCCTAAGGTGGAAAACAATAATCAATAATACCTACTGTAACCAAACATAGAATCAACAACATTACTTATTTTATTTTGTTCCAACCATAACCACAAAACGAAAGTGATAAATCAAACAACTTTGGTTTCAACAACCACCCACATGCAGAAAGCCACAATATAGTCCAAGGTGTACAATAAAAATTGACAAACACTCCATAACCTCAACAATTTTATCCCGTTGCACACATACCCACAAAACGAAAGTATTAAAAAAAAAACCTTTGAAAATTGACAGTAACAAACCCATAGAAAAAACACTCCTTTCTCAACACAACCTCCTAAAAAATTAAAACAATACACCCTTTTCAACAACACCTTCTCCAAAATGAAACAACAAAGCTTAAGCAACACAACTATAATCAACAATCCATAATGGAAGCTAACCCAAAGCATTTAGGATTGACTATTTTATTCCATTGCAACCATAACCACAAACCAAAAGCCATAAATCAAAAAACATCATAGTACCAAATCGATGCAAAACCATATACATAAAACGTAAACCATAAATCAGACAACATATTTGAAACAATCAACATTACCTTATGGAAAATCAAGATAGTTACAATCGAAAAAACCTACATAAGGTCAAGGATTTTTCTTTATTGCCAACATATGCACTAAATGCAAGCCATAGAGAGAGACCCACAGAAAATTTATATATATATATATATATATATGTATATATCTACACACACACACACACACACACACACACATATATATATATATATATACCCAACATAGCCTAAGGCACATAACAATAATCAACAATACCTTTAACATAACCAAACATAGAATCAATGTTCAACATTAATTATTTTATTCTATTCCAACCATAACCACAAAACGAAAGCCATAAATTTTATTTTGGTCAAGGATATTTCCTTGTTGCGAACATATCTACTAAATGCAAGGTATAAAGAGAGACCCACGAAATTATATATATATATATATAAAAATATATGTATATATCTACACATATATACACATATAAACACATATATATACATATTAAAATATACCCAACATAGCCTAAGGAAGAGAACAATAATCAACAATACCTAATGTAACCAAACATAGAATCAACAACATTAATTATTTTATTCTGTTCCAACCATAGCCTAAGGCAGAGATCTGGTTGAAGCTCAGAAGATAGCATTGAAAATTGAAAACAACAGGAAGGCTGCTGGTATAATCAATAAAAGAGATAACCATAGGCCTCCTCAATAAAGCAATAATTATCAGTATAGACATGAGAACACATACAAAAATGAAAGGGTGAGGTTGCATGATATGCCTTATAATACAGACTGGAAGGATGGAAAACCTATAACAGCTAGGCCAAGAAACAAAGAGACTCTTGATCCATTGAGCAAGAAAGGAAATTACATGGTGAGTAATAATTACTTTTGTGAAGCTTGTGATAATCCACATTCTCTGGACTATTGTGTTGTAGCTCAAAGGATGCAAAAAGAGGGAATGATGATGGAAAACAATGGAGAAGATCACATAGTGTATTTGACTTCAAATATTTTTCACCATGTTGAGGAAAGATACTCATCTTCAGAGGAGGATGGCTATGAGTATGATGTTTCTAATTAGAAGTATAATGTCCATATGGCTAAACAACAAGTCTTTTATGATTCTGAAGAAGATTATACAGAGCCACATTCTGTTGAGCCACCTGCTCAATGCAATGTGAGGAGACTCAATGAAGATGAAATGGAGAGAATAATTGTTGCTACTGTTGAGGAAGCAAAGAGTAAATATTGGTTGAGAAACAAAAAAGTAAATGAGATGGAAGGCGTTCCTAGGGGAATTTTTATGAAAGATCAGAAAGCAACACAAGGAACTGTGAAGAAGCCAAAAAAGAGATAGCCTGATAAGAGTGAATAGAAGCCTGTCCAAAAGCAGGAAATTGAAGGATTACACAAAGAGATACAAAGGCTTGACCAACCTAGTAAAAATGAGAAGGAAGAAGACAAAGGAAAAATTCCAGAACTGAAGAAAATTGTTAAGGTGGAGGGCTCTTCTTTTGACTTCACACAGGTGTTATCCTAGGTAAAAATATCTATTCCTCTACTTGAAATGATGAAAATAAAAGAATACAGAGATAGTGTTGTTCAAATGATAATGAATTCTGAAAAGAAACTAGCTACTCAAGCAGTCAATAGGCAGGAGAAAATAGATATCCCAGATGTCTTCCTGAATGATGTATTAGCAACTTCCCCACAAGTTGATCCTTTTTTCACTACATTGCTTATCAATAACAAGTTGCTAAGGAATTGCATGATAGAATCTGGCGCTGCTATAAATATTATACCAGTAGGAGTTATGAAGCAGCTTGGCATGAGGGTCGATACATACGAAGGAAAATGCTATGCAATGGATAACATACTTGTTCCTGTGGTAGGTATTATAAAAGATGTTGAAGTCAAACTGGCTACTTATCCATAGGTGGCATATAATATAGATATAACAGTGAGAGATACTCAGTTTGGGATGCTTCTATCAAGACAGTGGACAGCAACAGTTGGAGGAAATATTCAGTTTGATTTGTCTTATGCTACTATTCCAGTAAATGGTCAGGAAGTCAAGTTGTATAGAGAGCCAAGAATGAACCAGCTTGTTGACTTTGTGCCTCAAGATCAGGTTAATTGTTTCTGTGATATAAATCTTGGCAATTTCAAGATAGAATCAGCCCAGCACAAGTTAGTCAGTATTGATCCAATTAAAAAATATGTTGTGCCTGACTACAATGGTGTGTGGAGGATGTACTCTGGTGAAGCATGGGAAACTGAATCATTGTATTGGGCAGAGTCAACAAAATAATATACCTCTGATCCAGTAAATAAATTTATTAATACCACACAGGGGAAAAGGTATGAAGACAATGACAGTATCATAGATAAGCATCATGAGATCAATTTTGCACTGCAACCAATAGAAGATGAGACAGGTGCAAGTCAATATGGTTCATATGATAGCATGCATGAGAAAGATGAGGATGATGAATTTCTTTCCTATATATCAGATTATGACATAGAGGGCAGTGTATGTTATGAAAGATCCCTAGAGTGAATATACAGACTGTGAAGATGAATTTGTGGATTTTAATCTACAGCAAGATGATTCTTGCAGTTCTTATGAAGATCAGGATAAAGAGGCAATGGGAAATGTTGATTCATTTGATAGTGAATATTCAATGCCTCTAGCTTTAGTTGAAAGCTATGAAGGTACACTTGATGATGAGGAAAAGATATTTTTAGAGAAACAAAGTGGTATGTTGAATGATGGAATAAATGACTGTACTGGTAGTGTTTTTTATTTTTCATTCTCTAATGATTTTGGACCTCTTTTTGATGATGACAAAAGTGAAGAATATAACTATAATGATGAAAATGATGAAACTTGTTTACTCAGTAGTGAGAAGATTTCAGATTTGCTAACTCTTGAATATCAGAGATATACACATGAAGGTGATCCTGAGGTTCTTTGTCCATCTTACATTTGTTTTGACAGAGAAAGATCTTTGTGTGATGATTCTTATGACTCTCAATGCATTTCTCGAGTTGATGGTGAAACCTTTGAAGTTGTTCAAAAGTCTATGTCCATTCAAGATAAGGTATGTGATTTTGAAATTTCTAACTCATGTGAAGAGGACATTTGTTTGCATGCCAAGGATAATAGAATTCCAGATTTGATTGGTTCATATATGCTTGATATTGAAGATATGGGTCAGAATCCAGTGTTGTCTCCAAATGGCAGTATCAAAAATGTGCAAAAGGTTTCAGATTTGTTTATCTCAGACAGTGTTGATGTGTTAGAGCTTTTTGTTTCTCAAGAGGAGCACCTTGATGGTCAATTTTCAATACAGTTGGGAGAGTGTTTCATTATTCATAATAGTGAGAGAGATAATATAAGAAGTTGTATTAAGTTTGCATGCATTTTGTATGTTGAAAATAACAGGGGTTTGTCCCATGGTCGTGAAGAATTCAAACTGTAGAAGGGTGTAGTGATTTTGGGCCAAACCGAACATGATGATACTCTAAGAACTTGCAATAACAGTGACAGGACAGATTGTATGAATGTCTTTAGGGGAAATCTGATGAGCTTAAAGCAGAACCAGGTATTTGACAGGGGAAGGCTTGGTTTGAGTTTTAGATCATAACAGCTTAGGACAGGTGAAATTAAAACACAGAGGATTAAGGGTTGCCAGTGCATGGAAAACTCTTGCTTATCCTCTTTAAAATTCTTTTCCATGCACAGTAGTTTTGGGTTTTTCCCATCTCCATTTTGTATCCATTCCATCATGCTTCATGTTCATTCCCATTCCCATTTTTCTCATTTTGTGTCTGGTCTGCTCACCCAAAAATTCTGGATCCTTGCAATGATCTTACTATCATTCATCCCCAGACGAAGCCACTGTTGGAACTATTAAAATTTGATGATTTTGCATACCTCTCATACCCCCTGAGTCTCCATATGAGTCCTTCCTTATGCATATTTTCTTCATTTCATGATATGTTGGCTCATATTTGTCCCATAAATAATCTATGTCTACGTTTTCCACTTTTTGGTCCTTATCGGCATGACATTTGTGTTGTTTCGGCAACCGAGGATGAGCATATCGACATGAGTTTGGTCGTTGGGCTGAGGTCTTAGCGATTTCTATTTGTCTTGGCAATCGACAACTGAAGGATGCTAATTGGGGGGAGTCATAGCTATCGTTGTAAGGTCTTGGCTAGTGACCTTTGGTCTCGCCGACCTTACACATAGAATTTCTTTAATAGAAATTTCGGTGAGACTAAGGTGACTTTGGTATAAGTCTTAGCGAATACATATGGGTCTCACCGATGGAACGTAATGTGAGCCTTTGTCGGTATGAGTTTCACTTTCTCTTGGCGATCTATGGTGTTCGGGGTGCTTCGGTATAACATAATTCAATTTTTGAGAGGTCTCCCTGACATTGGTTTGTCTCAGTGATATTACACACAAGAACTCTTTCGGTGAGAAAATCCAGATGTCTTGGCGAACATGAATATAACAAAAGATACTGCTCAGTGTGACTTTTTGCTTTCAGTGTGTGGTCTTGGCGAGATGCCCGTGGTCTCACCAAATGGAAAGCAGAGGTCGCTTTGTTGACATGAAAATGGGGGTGTCACAGTGACATATGAGTAGATGGGTGCCTTTGGTGAAACATTGTATGATCTACATGAGGTCTCTTCGACATTATAAAGTCACAACGACTTGATATGGTGGGAGACTTTCGGTATAACGAAATACTATCTGTATGAGGTCTCCCCAATATCTAATGTTACGGCGTCAGGTTTAACCACGGGGCTCTCGGTGAAACAGAGTGTAATCTATACAACATCTCCCTGACTTCGATGGGTCATGGTGAATGCGAGCACAGTGAGCACAGGATGATTAGTGATTGAATTGCCTTTAGCATAGTTAGCGATATGTCTTGCCGACTGTTTCGCTGGTAAATAATAGAAATACAAATCTTGTGGCCGACGGGTTGATGCTTGAAGACCGTTGCAGGCTGACATAATTTGAGCCCGAATTTTGTGCTAGGCTGACATGTGATTCCAATATGATATGTTTTCTCATGCTAGTGTATAAATTGGCATCTTGTGATTGTAATAAAAAAAATGAACTATTAGATATTCGATACACAACAAGTAGATACAGTGGGATAAAATTATCCAGTCAGAGACTATTGTTGCATGATTTCAGAATGGAGGTATTTATGAAAATCAGTTGATGTTGTTGCATTTTTTTGGTGTCAATTTTCTGTTGAATTCAATGAAAATACTGCTAAGTTGTCTCCAAGATGGATTCTTTCTAATTATTTAAATTGATGTAACAAGTTTATATTCAATTCATCAATGCGCATTTGTTGTATCTGTGTGGTTAATTGATTGGTTCTTTCAAGCAAAGATTAAAATCCTCTTAGTTGATCACAGTAATCAGAGAGATTCATTTGGATTGTTAAAGTAGAGCTTAGTAGTTACAATATTGCATTTTTATACAAGTTGTAAACAGGATGTATGCCAGATAATTTGAGTTTTCTCCAGAGAGTGTTGCTCATCTTGATTTCATTTGACTCCGCATACCCAACAGGGCACTAGTCTCTGCAATTTCATCATTAAGATTCATTTATTCTCTTTATATTTGTTCATTTAGCATTTTAGGATTTAGATCAAAAGATTGCATTGCTATCAAGTTTGTTTTCATTTGTTCACTCCCATTTTCCATTGCGGACAAATCATTGTGCAAGAGAAATAATCATAAGTCAAGTTTGCTTCATTCAGAAAGGTACACCCGCCTAGGTTTAGTAGCACCTAAAGAGTAAAAGGTTGAGTTCTTGTGACCTTGTCTATTACCCTAAAGCGTATCAAGAGATTGGCAGCCTCTTGAGGTATCTTGCCTATGTTTTTGAGAGCTAACAAAATGAACCAAAAATCCATAACCTTAACAATTTTAATCTTACCTAGACATATATTCATATTAAAATATATGCAATATAGCCAAAGGCAAAGAACAATAATCAATAATACCTAATGTAACCAAACATAGAATCAACAACATTAATTATTTTATTATGTTCTAACCATAACCAGAATACGAAAGCTACAATATGGCCCGAGCTATATAATAAGAATCGACCTGAACTCCATAACCTTAACATTTTTAATGTTACATATATATATTGATATTAAAATATACACAATATAGCCTAAGGTAGAGAACAATAATCAATAATACCTAATGTAACCAAAGATAGAATCAACAACATTAAATATTTTATTTTATTCCAACCACAACTAGAAAATGAAAGCCATAAATCAAACAACATTACTCTCTATAGCCACCCACATGCAGAAAGCCACAATATAGCCCAAGCTATACAATAACAATCGACAAAAACTTCATATCCTCTACAATTCTATTATGTTGCAAACATAGCCTTTAAATGCAAACATTAAACACAAACCCTACGAAAATTGACATAACAAACCCATACAAAAAACACTTCTTTCTCAACACAATCTCCTCAAAAATTGAAAAAATATAGTCTTTTGAACAACACCTTCTCCAAAATGAAACAATATAGCTTAAGTAACACAACTATAATCGACAATGCCCAATGGAAGCTAACACAAAGCATATAGGATTGACTATTTTATTTGATTGCAACCATAACCACAAACCAGAAGCCATAAACCAAACAATATTGGTTTAAAGACTGACCTACATGAAGAAACCCACAAAACACAAAAAATGATAGATAAGAACCCATGCAAAACCATAAACACAAAACACGAACCATAAACCGAACAATACTCATTTTGACAAACAATATACTCCTTTCTCAACAACCCCTTATCAAAATTAGCAGCAATTAATAGCACCTTATGGAAAATCCAATGAAACAATATGGCAAACATTTTTTTGCATATGCACCTCTTGCTGGTTGTTTCAAACAAACCTCTTTCCGCCAACTTTCTCTAGGATGCCTTGTTTCTCCAAGCCTTTGAACATACACAGATAACAGAAACTATAAACACAAACCCACAAAAAATCACAGTATTAAATCCATGGAAAACCATGCACACAGAATGCGAACCATAAATCAGACAAGGTATTTGAAACAATCAATAGTACCTTATGGAAAATCAAGCAATATAACCGCCAACCACAAATAAAACAATATCGCCAAGGGTTTCTTCCACATGCACCTCTTCCCACTTGCTTCAAACACACATCTTCTCACCAACTTGCCTGCACAAAAATATGCAATTTATTATCACAGACGACACTTTTCTTTTGTATTTCCAACCATCTGCCCTTGCAAAAAACATAAAATAACCTCCACCCACCTTCGCAGAAGCTGCATAAAGCTTAATCCAGCTTGCACCCTCACAAAAGCTTACCCTCGTCACTCACGACTCTCATATTAGGTATAGCAACAAAATGACACCAAACAATGTCTCATTGAAAATTTACCAAACATTCATTTTGTTCCCCAAGGCGTTAAAGGGCAGCTGTTATTACGACGATCCCCAATTACATGCAAAGCATACAACAATTAATGTTGACGTGAACCAACATTTAATTTCCACAGTCTTCTCTATCCACATGGCTTGACAAACACCACCCTATTCCCAAAGCAGCCAACAATCGCCTCTGCCACCTTTTTAATGGTTATCAGAAGGCCAAAAATTTGGGAGACTAACGAAAATTTTGACCGAAGTTATAACCTACCCGCTACCTTCTCCCCAGTCATCAGAAGCTTGAAAATTGGCGAGGTTGATGAAAATTCTGAGCAAAGTTGACACAAATAGCCTATCGGCTAAAAATAGATGTAAAATAAATTAATTTTAAAATAAAACAAAATAGTTTTGTGTCGTTTTTAAAAAATATTTTATTATCTATTAGTGTATTTATAGTACTTTAAATTAATAAATCTCCTATTTAAAAAATAACTAAACATGTGACCAATAGTGGCATGGTGTGATCATTGAGGTGTTGTGTTGTTATTCTTGTTATCAAGGTTTAAATCCCATTGGGGTGGAATTGTTGAGAATTTATATTGGGGATGAGGTCCCCCATTTGTGATCTCACCAGTTCATAGCTCTGAGTCAAAAACATTTACCACTCTTTAAAAGAAATTAAACATGTGAAATAAATAATTTATTTTAATTTAATATTTTTAAAATTATAGAAAAATAAATCTCCAAATAAAAATAAAACAATTGAAAAATCATATATTTAAAAAATAAAACTATTAGAATAATTTAATTTTGTGAAAATTTGATATAATTACATACTAAGATATATAATAAACAAATTACTAAAACTATAAATAAAATTTATACCTTAAATATATGTAACTAAAACATATCAAATCTCTAATATCTCTTATCGAATTTAAAACAAATATATTTAAAATTTCTAAATTAATATTTTCTTCTAATCTTGTTTATTTTTCCCTTCCATATTTTTTATAAATATATCTCCACTAAGCTTGAAATCAAATTAGGACGACGATACATGCAGGCTTTCAGTCTGCGTGATAAGAAAGGCTTGTAAATTTTTTTCCGTTAAAAGAAAACCATTCAAGCTATTTTATATACGAAGGCACCTGCTAGTTAAGGAAACTTTTAGCAGAAAATTACATCATCCTTGGAGAGCTAGGCAAGCAAAGCATTCTAGGTGGTGCTGAAGGCGGCGGCAGAGAACAAAATGGTAACGAAATCCTACCTCATATACGAAAGCAACTGCTAGTTAAACAACAACGTTGACTTCAATGACAGGGTATACAGATTCCACCTACCTTATGACACGAGATTGAATGACCAGGACGCCGGTGCCTACCTTATGAGAAGGATGACTGAGGGGATTGGATGGTTATCAACTGTAGAAAGATAAATGTAAATATTTAAATGAGGTGGAAAAATTGAAGGGGGAAGCACTTCAATGGAAGTTGGTATCTATCTATAAGAAAGATGATTGACGAGATTGAATTGTCATGTGTTAAAATGATAAAGTAAATATTTAAATCAGATGAGAAAATTAAAAGGTTAGTAGTTCAATTCATTGAATACAATTGGTAAAATGGAAGTGGGTGCCTGTCTGTGATAAGGATGATTGGGGAAATTGAATAGTCATGGTCATAGAAAATTAAATATTAACAAGAAGAAGACATAGTAAACATTTAAATCAGATGAAAAATTGAAGAGTTAGTAGTTCAATTGATTGAGTACTATTAATAATAGTGATGGGCTTGATTACACCATCCACCAAAGTTCAAACACCCATGATATGATATAAGAGATAGCGCGTGGATTGTGTGTCAAATGATTTTTGACCGAATGAATACCCCTCAATTCTTAGCTCTCAGCTAAAAAGATATCAAGATAGACTATACTCCTTATAAAAAAAGCATCGAACATTTGCGAGCAGAATTTGGAGCAGTTTACACAGCGAACAGCGAGGGGTAAGCTGGTTTAAAGTCAACAGGTAGTCAAAGGATGGCTAAGGCGGCATTATAATAAGTTTTAAAATACTCTTGAATGTCCAAATACAGTCATAAAGATCTTTGAATAGTGAAAGGATTTAAAGTAAATGTCAGTCACATGCATCCAAAGAAAACATCAGGCAAGTGACGTGAAGTGATCCCCACAGATATCTTAACAAGCACTGAGAAAGTGTAATTGAGCAGACAAATTTCCAATTTGTTTTTGGTATTCTTTTCTCCTAACAGGTAATTACAGATTATATTATACAACTTTTTCGTGTTAGGGGAGAGGATTTTGTAGTTGAGTATTCTAATTTTGCTCTTCTCAAAATCTTATGTGGAAATTCAAATCATTCCTAATTTCTTACAGCAGTTTGCTTGGCTGATGTAACATCAGTATGCTTTTTTTCTACGTGTCCGGAAAGACCCAAAAAAAAAATGAGACTGATACTTGTGCACTTAATCATGTTTTATCGGTGTGCTGATGTGGCATCACATGATTTGTTGTTTTATAGATCTAAGGAATACATTTCATTCAATTAGGAGTAGTCATCATCACTAACAACTTTAAAGTCACAACTATTTGTCCAATATTGTTAAAAATATTGAGTATTAAATTAACAAATGCTATAACAACTATTGAAAGAGTCCTCTCCTCTAATCAACAGAACATCCATTTGCTAAAACCAAGACAAACCCATAAAAATTAAATACATTTTTTAAGGCTCCGTCCCAAAAAAAGGGCAGAGGTGCCATACAAAAATGCCTTCTTAAGAAAACTATTTGTGGGCGTAAACATAAGTATCTTACCTCAAGCATTTTAGAGGATTATTAGGTATTGCAGCACACAATTATTTTATGCACAGCTGCAGGTAAAAAAATAAAATGGATATTTTTTAATTCTTATCCAAAACTGGATACAAAAGCTACAAGGACAAAGATAATATATTCAAGGCTGAAAAATAAATCCAACATTCTACAGATATTAGTGTAGAGCACACAGCCTCATGACTGACTATAACGACTTGAAACTTAGAAACACTTTTTGCAGCAAGAAAGTTACCTAGTAACAAAAGTAAAGACAACAAAGAAGATTCTGGACTCATGTGGACTTGGAAGAGAAAGGATCTGAAGACTCTTCTATGGGCTCTAATTCACTTATCTCAGATGAAAGAGAAAGAGAAAAGGTCGCATGGGATGCTTCACTTGCAAGTATTTGAGCTACTTGTCTCATAGCAGGTCTTGCTTCCGGTTGAGAATTAGAACAGACGAGTCCCAATTTAAGCACAGTCTCCATCTCGTCCTTTACAAAATCACCACCAAGCTTTGGATCAGCGGCATCGATGAGCCTTCTGTTGGCATACAGCTCCCTCACCCAGTCTAACAAAATTTCTTGAGAAGCATCTGGAAGATTCTCTATTGGGCGCCTTCCACACGCAACCTCCAACATCAAAACGCCAAAACTGAATACATCACTGCTGGTAGTAACCTTTCCTGTGGCTACCAATTCTGGGGCGATGTAACCAGGCGTTCCGGCCACACGAGTGGTTTGGGAGTTCTCATCATGCCTATACAGACGAGCAAGCCCAAAATCCCCCAGCTTTGCATGAAGCTCTGAGTCCAACAAAACGTTGGAAGACTTGATGTCTCTGTGCACCACCCTTTGTTCCCATCCTTCGTGAAGATACAGCAATCCTGCACTCACGTCCCTCAGAATTGCGTACCTTTCAGCCCATCCTAGAACTCGAGAAGGTTGCTTAAATATCATCTTATCCAGGCTTCCATTTGGCATGAAGTCGTATACTATGAAAAACTTTTGTCCCCGCCTGCAGTAACCTCTGATTTGGACAAGATTCCGGTGCTGGAGACGGCCAAGACTTGAAATCTCAGCTACGAAATCTTTCACTCCTTCACTGGTCTCTCGAAAAATAGATTTCACAGCAACTTGGAGACCATTAGAAGGAAGGATTCCTTTGTAAACCTTGCCGAAACCTCCAAATCCTAAGACTTGCTCCTTTGCAAACCCTTTGGTTGCAACAGCTAAGTCTTGGTAGCTAATTCGGTGTGGCCAATACTCCTCCTCCCAATCTTCGATTACATCTCTGTTTCTCTTTCTTCTAAACCACACAATTGCAACCACGACTACTAGGAAATCAGCAAAAGCTGTTGTTACGCCGGCTATTAGTCCAGATTTTGGGATTTTGGAATTGGATTCAATGGCTGTCAAGAATGGAAGAATAGATGCATTCAAGGCAGGCGCCGTTCCATTTGTAGTGAAGCTCCAGGCCAGGATGTAATGTTCTTGAACGAATTTTCCGGCAGCTGCCGCGAAACCAACATACATTTCTTCCTCAAGAATGCTGGGCAGACTTAAATTTTTCCTAGATATCAGAGGCGTTTCAGGGCGAAGGGAACCAGCCGGTGCTATGCAAACATTGAGCTGCTCTTGGAGATGATCATAGTCAATCCAAGCTTGAATATTCTGTCTCCCATTGAGATCTAACTGGAGGGACTGGTTGCCAGCCCAGTAACCTGCAGACTTAGATTCTATAGAATGGAGAGAGTTGAGATTTACTCCGACGTGATTGTCGTTGATGTCATTGAATTCTGTGTTCATTAATGTGTCGAATTCGACCGCAAACAGATGATTGTAAGGCTGTCCCATGCTTGATAAATTGAACAGACCAAGGTATGCACCTGCTAGTCCTCCCTCATGAGTTTTGTTTGGCATTATGACAAACGCCAGTCCATCCCCGCTTAGCGAATCTTGTGAAGGTGAAGCCATGGCGAACACGAAACTAGTGCTGAATGATACAGTTGAATTCTTGGACCCGCGCTCTTTCATACGCACAGCTTCTGAATATAAAACACTTCCAGTAATGTATTCTGATTGATTGGTGAGGCGGATACCTATAAGACCGGGTTTCGATACAGCGTTCCCATGCAAATACAGGTTTGACAAATTTGTACCGGTTAAACCACTCAGTCTGGGAAAAACAAAGGTTGTTTGGGCCTGAGCAGACAGCCCCGGGTGGAAGACGAGGTAAAATACAACGACGAAACATATGCCTGCCATTGATTCCATTCCTTACTAACTCAGAAATCTAAGATCAAATAGATTAACCATTTCAAAGGCCGATAACTAGGGAGATTCCTTAACCATACAGTACCATAAGCAGCCGGCTGTATACATGACTCCGACAATTGTAAGAGAATGGTCGATGGAAGATCTTAATTCATACAGCCCAAACCTTAAAGTTAATCCTTTCAGAGTCTGAGACTTGCCGCCGTATTAGACTTTTTATGGCATTATCAATACTTCGATTACTGTTTAACTCTAACATAAATCTGTCATTATCGAAAGAGTCGGATCTTTCAATCCAAGCCTTTAAATTTGCCTACCAAATTTTACTAGTTTCTGTCTGAGACAGTAATTCTCAGGTTAAAGTCTTTGCTAGTGTGAAAATCTCTATAAATTATAGATTTTTTGAAAAGACAATACCCTTTTAAAACTTTTCTTATGGGTTATGATGAATTTAACAACCTGCTTCTAATATCTAATTGAAAATAAATAAGTCGCTTTATTTCATTTGAGATTGAAGTTATTGAGATTAAGAAATTAAATAATAGATAAGGAGTAATAAGTCTTTGGATTTAGTATGATGTTGTTTTGATTTATTGACCAGATTATAAGTTGTGATAGAAGACTAAAAGTTGGGGTTTCAATGTAAAATAGTGATCATGAGATTGTTACAAAGATGTTTTAAGATTTTTATTGTCTAGTATAAAATTGTGCCTCTAGTCTAGTCCTTGGTTAGGATGTATCATATAACTTCTGTCTAACTTGGAGGAATCTAATCTTTGACAAATAGCCTTGTTTAGAGTAGGGGAGCTCTGCTATTTCTTTACCTATAGAATACAAATGAAACAAAAGAAGACAACCTATTTTACAAGATCAATGAAATTAACTTATTACGCACACATAAAATTTGCATATACTAAAATGTAAAAAATATTTTAATTCTTTAACATAAAGAGCATAGACCAATACTCCACTATCAGTCCCATTTTTGGTCAAACATGCAAGTATAGCTAGCTAATACTTACCTAGACTCTCCTAAAATAGAACTCATTTATTACATAACACTCACACTACTATATAATATAAATATAGAAATGCTAATACATAAAGAATCTAAAGGAATCTAATCAAAATCTAATTGATATAGAAGGTTGAATCAAGAGTGTTGTTTATTAACAAGGTATATGGAACAATGACAATATTATGAAATTATAAATTTTTAACCTAACTAAGCATGTGATGTAATCAATAAGGATAATGTACCACTAAAGAAAAATCATAATTTAAGTCACAACATCAAATATGTGTAGACACCCTTACAAGAAAAATTCCACCACAAAACAGACCCAAATTTGTATTGATCATAGAAAAATGTGTGCACCAATACAATCACTTATCACTTAACCAATAATCTAGTAGCATAGGAGTACCTTCAAAATATCAAAAACAAGAGAAAAAGTGAATTTGACAAAGTGTTAGCTGGAGTTATTATAAAACTTATGAAAGAAGAGAAATGGATAAGACCTATGGTGGAAAGAAAATTAGTGAGATAAGAGTATGTGTTTGTAAAGGCATAAATTTGCACCTAGTGTAATTTCCCATTATATTGCCTCATTTTAACCATACAAACTCGATAATCCAAAAACCCACCACCTTTGTCTTGATTTTCACATGTGTCCTTTTCATTTTTCATTGGTGATGGAATTTATGTCGAGGATACCCACGTGCCGCATGGATGTCTATACGTTGTGCTTCTGTCCTGATAGGATTCTCGAGTTAGTGGATGTTAGGGCATTATGATTCCTTGTGAACTTGCAAGTTGTAATGTCCCTGCGAATATTGACCACCCGAAAATGATCCTTTACCTCCAAAATAGCCATTTGAACTTCATTCATTCCACTATCACTCTCTCTAGCTTCTACCACTTTATACTTCACTTCTATTCACTCTCTTGCTCTCTTCACTTCACTTCTACACTATTTTGTTGATCCTACGCCATTTTTATTGTAGGTTGTCAAAGCCCTATTCCATTGGCATGGTTGTCTGTAGAGGTGGAAGTACTAAAACGGGGGTCTAACCAAGAAAAACTCCAAAAACACCCATAACATTTTTTTGTTGCTTTGTGTGTAGGTACAATCAGTTCGTGAGGATCTTGTTGGAGAACTAGACCTTTTGTAAGTTAGTCTTCTTCTTCCCTTTTCTTTGTCATTTTGTTATTAGAATAGTTTATATTTAAAAGTTATAGTATTCTTCTTTTTGTTTTCTGCATTTCTGCATTTCCTTGTTAAATTGTCGAACTAGAGCTCTCAATCATTAGCTCATATTTTGATCCTATCTTGAATGCTTTATTGCAAAACATGGGATAAATATAGAACCAGTTAGCAAACTTGGCCAACTCTTCTTCAAGTCAACCCATGTTCCAACCCTTCTTTCATCATATCCCTTTTTCTATTGCCATCTTAAACACTCATATTTCTCACAGGATGGAGATTCCTAAGTTTGAGAATTATAGTGATCATGGAGACCCTTAGACCCATGTGTTAGCTTTCAATGCCATGTGCACTAACTTCTTCCACCATGATGCTCTAATGGAAAATATTTTTTCACATTCTCTTAAGGATGTTGCTCTCAAGTGGTATTGTTATTTTCCAAATAATTATATTTTCTCATTTGATCAGCTAGTGAATTAGTTCATTAGACTGTTTTAGGCTAATATTGGGTTGAAAATGGCATTCACTGATCTCAACCAATGTAAGCAGGGGGACCATGAAATGGTTATTGATTTCATTGCTCATTATCAAGCAATGTTTTCTCATATTTCTTATCCTCTACCTAATTCAAATTTCCAAAAGGTTTTCACTAGAACTTTTAGAAATCGCTACATAAGAAAAGTTTGTCCTAATGAAATACCCTTCCTTTGCACATTTATGTGTAGCATTGCATGAGTATCAGGAGACATTCACTCAGTTCAAGGGTTCATCCTCACATTCCTATCAGGATAATTGATCAATAGTGTCAGTTTTTGGTGATGCAAAAAAAGAATAAGGCCATTGTAAACATGGTCTCTCCTCCTAAAGGAAAAAGCATAGGAAAAATAATAATTTTTACAAATTTATCTGAATCCTATACCAAATTTCTGCAAAAACTATTAAAAGATAAAATTTTAACATTACCAAACATTTGAGGTCTCTATGAGCCTTATTCAAAGTGGTACGATGCACAACAATTTTTGCATTTTCATCAATTGCACGGATATGACATCAAGTGATGTACCCACTTGCATCATGAGATTCAGAATCACATTGATGATGGGACTATCCACGTCAATGGGAAGAATCAAAACTCTAACAAATCTATGGCTAAGCCTAACACTGAACTATAGATTTGTTAGGGTTCAGGTAGATTGGAGCAATACAAATTAACAATTATATGTAGATTAAATAACCCAGAAATAACAATGAAGAATAACACAAAAGAGATCAACATAGAAATTTAATGTGGTTCACCCAATATGGGCTACATCCATAGAAACTATATGAGCTACATCCACAAATCTATGGCTAAGCCTAACAATGAACTATGAATTTAAATAGATCCATTTTCTTCTCATTTTGCTAATTTGGTCACATAGTCCTCTATGTCTTCTGATCTTGTCTTGTTTGAGTGCGTGAACATGGTCTTGTTCATAAGTATGAATCTTGCAGAAAATGTCAGTGTTATTCTTGACATAACTTTTACCTCGCATGGTCTTCCATTAAACAAGGAGCCCTCTCCATTGTCATAACCCGAATTTTATTGCATTTTAAATTATAATGTGATAAATTGAATTATTGAGGAAAAACAATATGCTGAATGAAGATTTTGATATTTTTGAATTTAATTTGAAAGAAGTTTACCATTGTTGACTATGTGATATTTAGAATTATCTTGTAACTTTATCATGATTGAACATTAGTAATGAACTATGTAAGTGCAAGTGTGTGAAATTGTAGGATAACAAGATGAAGGATGAGAACATGGTTGAAGTAGGATTGTTTAGCCGGATCAAACAGTAAGCTTGATGGAATTTGGGTGCACACACCACAAAATGGCATGATGATTACATTTCAAATTCATATAGCAGATTTATATTAATCTGACTTGAAATGATTTGTTGATTGAAAAGATGTACTTGTGAAATGTAAACCATGTGAAAATTATATTTAATTGAGAATCTTGAGCTAGCGTTTTGAGAATTTAAAAGAAAAATAAAGTGTGACTTAACATGTAAATGAATGTACATGCATTACACGAAGGGGTGATCCCACAATACTGGTTTACAATTTTTGGCCAAACTAGACATTGAACTAATTTTTTTTAACTAAATCTTCACTTTTGGGCACCTATAACAGCTAAACCATGAGGAATTTGAAGATGATTCAAACTAGTGATTTGTGATTTTTTGTTTGTACTAGATTCCAAATATATATTTTTCAAAAATTTTGGAATCAGATTGCACTTATTTTTCCATCTCCTTCGAAAGCCAATTTTTCATAGTAAACACCATTTTTAAATAGCGGTGTTACTAGCTAACACGACTTTTCTTTTTTTTTTTTAAAAAGGGTAAAAAATTTATTGAAAATCAAAAGAGAAGATTACAAAAAATCCAGGCTGCAAAGACCCGCCAACAGCAACAGAGCAACACACATCAGCCTTCCTCATTGTGACCATCCCCATCTTTAGCCAAAATCCCTTCTAAATCCTGGCGGAGCTCCTGGGGAACTTGCTCCCACCCATCAATCTTCCAACCAAGAAGATTCTCAGAAGCCCACTTAGCCAAACAATCAGCAGCCCTATTCCACTCCCGAGGAATATGGAAAAAGGATATAAACTCCATCAAAGAACTAATCTGTAAAATCTGTTGCACCATTCTAGCCAGCTGCCAGCTAACATCAGACACCGTACGATTATTTATCAAACCAATCAGAACCTGAGAATCAGATTCATAAATAACCCTATGCCAACCCAAATCATAAGCCCTCTCAAGAGCATAGAGAATCGCCAAACCTTCCATAAGGTTGATAGATTGCACCCCTTCGTGAGCAGAAGAAGAAAACCACAGAGCCCGAAGAGTCCCGACCAACTCCACCAATTCTAGCAGGACCTGGATTGCCTCTTGATGAACCATCAGTATTGATCTTCAAGATTCCATTTGGAGGGGGCATCCACATGCCCAACCTTTGGACTTTTTGTTTGCCCCTCCTTCCCCTCTTGACGCAAGCCGAAGCTGAAGACAACCCCTGGATTCCAAGTCTCTCCACCTTCTCAGCGTCCCCTTTGTCTAAAGGGAAAACCACCTCACACTTAGCTTCCATCATCTCCTGAATCATAGCCCTTGCTTTTTTCCAAACTTGTTGGAATATCAACCTTTCACCCTGAAAAATTCTACGATTTCGTTCTAACCAGATCTGCCACAATATGAAGGTAGGACCTACATACCACACCTCCTGAAGGAAAGAGGTCCCAGAAGGAGGTCTACCAACACTGTTCCAAAACTCCACCAGTGAAGAGGCATGAACACACGAGATTCTCCAGGCCTCCCACCAAAGATGCCAAAGATGCAAAACAAAGGGGCACCGAAAAAAAAGTGGGAAGAATCCTCCTCCACTGCCCTGCACAAAACACAAATAGAAGGGCCTTGAAACCCCCTCTTCTAAATATTGTCCCACGTCAAGCACCTGTTCCAGGCCAAGGTCCAAAGAAAGCAATTACACTTTGGCCAGGAGAACTTGTTCCACACTCTCTTCCACCAGTGAACCTCCCCCCTCAAGCCTATGAGATAACAATCTCTAATATCTAGAAGCAACAGTAAAGACACCATTAGGATTAGGAGACCATGAAAGAACATCCCTCTCCTGTAGGGAACTAAATTTCCTAGTCGAGAGGATTTTGTGTAGCTCAGCACAATCCTCCTCCATACCAACATCAGGCCACTCGCCAGGGTTTGTCCATCTCACCATTCTCAGCTGATCTCGGGTAGAGAAGGACTTAAAATCACTCACCCTTGACCAACCAACTTCGAGGAACCGTTGGCATAAAGTTACCAAGTTCGGAAACTAGGCAAGAATGGGGGGAAAACCATCCCAAGAATCAGACCAGAAAAGAGCTTTCGTCCCCCTTTTGCAAATCCAAAAAAGGCCATCCTTTATGAGAGTAGCCCCTTTCTTGAGAGTACCCCAAATCACCAAACCTTTCCCCCTCAAGGAGTACCGGGGAATATCACTTTGAGGGATCCCTGGAAAATACTTATGAGATAAAATTCTAGCCCAAAGATGATCCTGCTCCACACACCAGCGCCAATACAACTTAGCAGCTTGAGCCACGCTGGACAACAAAGACTGCCTTAAACCAAGCCCTCTGAACTGCTTCAGGCTACAAACAGTATCCCACTTGACAAGACTCCATTTGGAAGACTGTAGGCTACCAACCCATAAAAACTGCCTAGCAAGAGAATCAAACTCCTTAATGAAACTCACCGGGGCAACCTGGATCATGCACCTGTAGATGGGGAGAGCCTGCACCACAGACTTGAGCAACTGAACACGCCCAGCAGAGGACAGCCATCTGTGGGTCCAATGATTAACCTTCACACGAAATTTATCCAATATATTTTTCCAAGAATCCCTATGAGGTCTTCCAACAGAGATCGGAATACCAAGGTAGGTCAAGGGGAGAGACCCAATCTGAAATCTCAAAATGTGAGCAATCCTCCTCTGAATGGGCTCAGGAGTGTTAAAGAAAAAGATGGAGGACTTTTCCTCATTGATCAATTGGCCCGAGGCATTAAGATAAACATCCAAAACTTTGCGCATATTAGTAGCTTCCCTGATAGACGCCAGACCCATCAAAGCTGTGTCATCCACAAACTGCAAATGAGACTGCGAAGGTAAGCCACCATTCCATCTCCATCCCGAAATAAACCCCCAGCTCCACATGCCTTCTCATCAAGCGTCCCAGACCCTCGGCAAGAAGGATAAACAAATAGGGAGAGAGGGGGTCTCCCTAGCACAAACCCCGAGACGCACCAAAAAGCTTTGAGTGCTCACCATTGATTAACACAGAAAAGGAAGTCGTAGTAACACAGCTCATTACCCAGCTAATCCAATCCTCCCCAAAACCAAAGGCGCCAAGAATCTTCTGAAGGAAGGACCACTGAACTCTGTCATAAGCCTTAGCCATATCCAATTTGATAAACATTGCCTTAACCTTGGAAGTGGCCATAGAATGGATAGTTTCAGTTGCAATCACCACCCCATCCAAAATTTGCCGACCCTCCACAAAACTGCTCTGTTCCTCAGAAATCAACACTGAAAGCCACTTTTTCAACCTGTCAGCCATCAATTTAGAGATAATTTTATAAATCACATTGCACAGAGAGATAGGCCAAAATTGCCTTAACCTATCAGCACCCTCACACTTGGGAATGAGAGCTAGGAAGGTGGAATTGAGAGCCCGTAGCATTTGCTTATTTGATTGAGACTCCTGCACAACTGCTAACAAGTCCAATTTGATAATATCCCAGAACTCTTGGAAGAACTCAATCGGAAAGCCATCCGGGCCAGGGGCTTTCCCCTTCTTCATCTGAAACACTATACCCTCTAGTTCATCAAGCGAGATGTCACTCATAAGATGCTCATTCATTTCTCTAGAAACTAGAGAAGGGATACACGATAGGACTTGAATTTCCTCATCGAAACTCCTTCGCTCCTCCTCCTTGAATAAAGAAGCAAAGTATTGAACTGCTTCGTTAGAGATCTCCTGAGAGGAGGAAAGCTGCTCACCCCTGTCATTCACTAAAACAGAAATAGAGTTGCCATGTCTCCTGGCTTTCACCGAATTGAAGAAGAAGGCAGTATTCTTATCTCCTTCTAGTAACCAATCAACCCGGGCCTTTTGTTTCCAAAAAATTTCTTCCCTTAGCTCACACTCCTCCAACAGCTTCAGAGCCTTGGCTTCTTCCAACAGCAGCACTTCAGTCATCCCATCCTCCCTAATCATCCTCGTAATACCAGCCAACTCAGCCTGAGCAACATCCTTAGCATGGAAAATGTTTCCAAAGCAATGACGATTCCATCGTTTGAGCTGATACTTGACAAATTGAAGTAACTTAGCAAAAGTATACATTTTTGTACCATAGGAAGGTCTACCATACCTCCACCATTCAGCCACGTAATCATGAAGAGAGGGATCCCTAAGCCACATAAGCTGGAATTTAAAAGGAGGAGACTGAGGCACACGAGCCGAAGAGATTGCGAGCTTGATAGGCCAATGATCTGAACCCCTCCAGTCCAAAATTTCAGACTTAGAGGACCACAAACCACCAACCCAGTAACAAGAAACCAGAAAACGATCGAGGCGCTTAGCAATGCACTCCTCCCCAATCCTCCAATTAGTCCAAGTGAACTGGCCATTACTAGGCTTGATATCAACTAGATTTAGAGCTGAAATGTTATCCTGAAGAAGAAGAGTAGAAGGCTCCAGCCTCGCAATACCACCCTGTTTCTCATCCAACTTAGAGAAAGCATTAAAATCCCCCACCATTATCCACGGATGGTAAGGAACCATACTTCTAACAAACCTGATATGGGTCCACAATAATTGCTTACCATGAAGCTCAATAGGTGCATAAATATTGGAGAAAAATATAGCCTCCCCTGACTCAAAGCAAGAAGCAATCATGGAGATAGATGACTTGGAGGACATCCACCAAAGAGAAGAAATCTTCTGAGGATTCCATAAACAAGCCACTCCCCCAGAAGCCCCCTGCGTGCCAATACATTGGCATTCACCATTCCCCCACAAATTAGGCATCAAACCAAACATACTTTCAACCGACAGCTTAGTCTCCTGGAGAAAGAGCACATTAGGAGATTGACTTCTAACCAAATCACGAACAACTTTTTGTCAAGGGCCACTGTTCAAGCCCCTTACATTCCAAGATAAAACAATCATTTCAAGGGGCTCGAAAAAAGAGAATCCAAGGTCTTAACAGACCCTGACTCCACCAAGTTCTCCCCTATCATTTTGATCTTTTCCACATCCTTCTTCCTGCCAAGCTTAGAGACCTTTTCCGCCCCACCTTTTTTTAGATCCTTCTGAAGAATTCCCAAATGAGAAGACAACTTATTACTCTTACCTAACTCCGAGCCCGATCCCTGAGAGTGGTGGGCCGAAGCGTCTTTGCTTTTTTTTGGAACAACAACACAGCTTGGTTCCTCCGGAGCCCTCAACTGATGGTTTGATTCCAAAATCCTAGTCCCCTCAACTTGTGGAGCACAAAGAACCTCTGAACAGAGCCCTTCAAGCCCTAGATCTTTCCCATCCTGCACTACATTTGGCAAACCCGTATGCACCTCCTGCTGAGAAACTTGCACTATCTGAACAGGAGACCCATGCTGTTCAGCTTCCATAGTCCCTTGATCCAAGTCCACCAAACCCGGATTCACTTCCTGCTGACTAAAATCATCCAATACCTCGAATCTATTAAAAGTGTCCTCTTCTTGCCTTTATTTGAGAGTCCTCTTCTGCCCCTTATTTCTGTTTCGATTCCTGACAGGAATAAAACCATCCTCCCCAGCCCCACTACCCTGAATAGGATCCTTACCCTTATCCACCCTAGGTGGATTACGAGAGGGTTGAGAGTCCTCGGTCGCCACAGGCTTAGCCTTTGGACATCTACGCTGGAGATGGCCATACTCATGGCAAAATAGGCACCGAAACGGTAAGGTCTCATAGTCAAGCTACTGCACCCAAGAATACTCTCCTACACACACTGCTAAAGAATCTGGCAATGGTTTACTTAAATCAATTTCCACACAAAACTGGGTGTATGTCATTACTTTCTTGAATTGAGTCTGCTGCGACGAGCCAACAAGATTCCCCAACATCGAGGCCAGTAAATGCAGAACATCCTCACGCCAGCACTCCACTAGGAGCCTCGGAAGATGAACCCAAACTGGAACCCGACTCGGAAGCTCTGCGGCCGGATTGAAGCTTGCATGCCAAGGTTTCATGAATAGGCCCACTTCGTTGTAGAAGTAAGGGCCCCCCTCAAAAGTACGAGTCCGATCAGCCATACAGACAAACGTAACCATGAAATAATTATTCGCTAGGAGTTGAATCTCCATCTCCCCCTCTGGCATCCACGTCCTCTAAGCCCAGGCTTCCAAAAATTACAGCGAGAGTTTCAATCCTAAGAACTTACAGTATAAGGAATGTCTTGAGTAATAATCGATATCCTCCACCAGCATCTCCATCGGAATCACAACATTTGGTCTCTCTTTGCATCTTTCCAGACAGCCATTAATCTTCGGAATCCGAGACCCCCCAGATGAACCCATCTCCGGGTCTAGGGAAAAAAGATTATTCTCAAAAATTTTAGAACCCTGTAGAGGGGGTTTTGATCCAAAAGCTGACCAAAAATCCAAAATGGGGCTAACCCCAGATGATTCTCTGCGAGACATGGACCCGATCGTGTCCCTACACTAACATGCAAACCTTCAGACAAAGAGGGCAGAAAGAACCACTTAGGAGCTAAGACAAAAAAACCCTCCATTCCACCCACAATGCACCACAACTCAGGATGGGTAGCGAAAACAGCAACACCCCCACCCCCAACAAAACCCCTCGAAGCTTAGAAAGAGGGATGCCTTGCTCGCGGAAATTCCACCCTTGCAGTCGAAATCCACCCCTTGCAGGCCAGGCCAAACTGGGTCGAGCCAAAGATCACCCACCAAGAACAACCCCACTGCTCCTGTTCACGAGCTGAGCACAGAGGAAACGGGCTGGCAACGCCTCCTGTCCACCACCACGCTCAAACAGTTCCTGCAAAGATCAAGAAAGAGCAGCCCCGCAAAAATCTTTCCCCAAACACGTTCAGCACCCCCGTACACCGCACCTGCAGACCAAGACTGAGAGAGAGCTAGGGCACGGGCCCCCTAGCTCGGCCTTCAACGCACAGAGTCATTCGTCTTCGATAACATATGGATTTAGATCGAAATCATTCTTAGTATATATTAGGTAAAATGGATAATTTTAATTTTTTAACAAGGATTAATAACCTTCCCAGCTAACACGACTTTTCTTATATGAAGGATAAAATTCTATTTTTTTTTAAATTTAGATTCATAACTATGATATCTAGTGCATGGAATTGGTTTCATAGAATTTCATTGAATATTTTTTTCTTAATTAAGTTTCAAAGTCAAACCAATTATAATTTAAACATGATTTACTAGCTAAAACATAACTTTTTTTGTATGTATCGAAATTCAATATTTTTTTTGTTGGATCAAGGACATCAATATCCAGTGCATAGATGTTTTTCTAATTTTTTTGATAATCTGCTATTTTTCCACATGTGGAGAATAGAGAGCTTGATTTTTGGTGAAAAACCCACATTCACAAGAAATAAAAAATAAATATAATAATCAAATTAAATTTATTTAATATTATACTTTTTGGGATGCTTATAATAAGGACTACATACTTACAAAAAATAAATTTTAAATGAATTCATTTGATCCCCCAAAAGGTAAATCAAAAGTGGTTTTTTATCAACATTTTGATAGGTATCAAGGAGACTTCGTTATATTTATGGTTTAAAACTAGCGAGGTTCTATCCAGGGGAGTTTGATCTAAGGTGGTTTGATCAAAGCCTCTTCAACTAGAATCCTTTAAATGGAAATTTTCAAGGCTTAAATCATTATATTTTCTAAAAATATGTGATTTCAGTAGAAATTAGGATCTCCTAGAAAGTGTAAACCACTATTGTGGGATCACCCAAAGGCTTATTTTAAAGACAAAAAAAAAACCTCTACATTTATAACATATTTTGTTTGAAATGGAAATGAAAGTTTATTCTTATTTAAATGTTGGATATGTACATGAAAACATCCATATACAAATACATACACACACACATATACCCATATACGTATATATATACATTCATATATATTGAAGAATGTACATATGTGTGAATGAATATGAATATGAAAAAATATATAAATATATAAATAAGGTATATATATATATACATACATATATATATGTATGTATATATATATGTATGTATATATATATATGTATATATATATATTTATATCTCTTAACAATTGAATTAGAAATCGATATTATCACTATCGAATAGAGATACTTTAAAATAGCATCATGAGAAAATCTCAAGGGAGTTGTGGCCTGCCATTGACATTAAGGTAGTAATCAAATTGTAAGAGTGGGGTGGCAAAAAAATTAATGCCCATTATCATTGAAATGGCCCTTAGTGGAGGCACAAGGAAAAATGAAGGAAAGTTGTTATTCTTGCTAGATTTTATCGACACCAACACACAGAGAACGAGTGGTTTGTCGAAGCATTGTGGAAAGAGTCGAAGAAAAATCCTAATTTTCAAAGGTATTTGATGTTTTACATTAAAATGTTTGCACTTATTTCCTTTACAGTTTTGTTTATTATCAATGCTCAAATCGATTTCCATATCGGTGGTTCTATTGAAATGAATTAAACTTTTTCATCAAATTTTCTTTATGCAATCATTTATTCAAATTGGATATATGTATACTATTAAGAGCATGGCCATGTTAGCCTTTCTATGCTCAGATATGCTTGTGCATGTCTCATCAAAGGCTTGGAAGGTCGATTGTATATGTCTCTATAAGCTAGTAATTTTTCCATCCTTTGTGGATAGGTTGCATGTATTTTTTTTATTTAGCTCATCACGGGGTTAACGGGTGATCCAATAAGCCTATGATTGGAGTGATATGATTTTTCCATAGAAAAAAGGGACCCTTTGCTTGAAATGGGATTAATTCATGATAAAATGGACTTAATGAGGCCTTAATCTAGTGTTGTGAGGCATTTTATGCATCCACACTAGGTCTTGGACCCTTGTAAATCGAATAACATGCTTTTAATGATGTCTTGTAGAGGTGTTGTAAAGTCTTGTAAAGGAATTTCATGCTTTTCTAGACTTAATAAACCCATTTCTTCCTAATTCAACATTATAAAATCTATTTAATAACATTATTACATCAATGTAGAAGGCTTGTAAAATAAATTTAATGATAAACTAGTGTTGTAATTTGTCTTGCACATTCACATTGGTTCTTGTGCTTTCCCAGGTTGTGTGGACCTCATTTTAGTGTTGTAAAGTGTATTTAATCACACTTTCACATTGAATTTTGTGTCCCAAGCCCTATTTGATATTTACATCATCACTAATAGGCCTCTATTAACCCATATTGTGCATCCCAAGGCATAATTTGATCAAATAACTAACATAGTCATCATATAAGTGTAATTTTCTTACTTCTCAACATTCCAGCTAGAAAAAATGGCCCCTGTGGGACCCATTCACCATTAGTGGATAATTAGTCCCATCTAGGTGGGACCAATTCACCATTAGTGGTGAATGAGTCCCATTTGGGCCATTTTCAAGGTTTTGAGCAGGAAAAATAGGTTTTAATTTTAATTTTTCTCCATGTCATCCTTAGGGATCAAATTAATAGGAAAATAAGGTGAATTTCCTATAAAAGAACCTCTCTTAGCTCATTTTGACTTCCATTAAATTAATTCTTCATTATTCATCCACCAATATTTCATCTCAAGTCAAGCAACCTAGCATTTTATCTTTACAAGTTATTAAGAAAGCTTCTGAGGACATTCAAGGGCTAAGTCTTCCTCCATTGCTATAGAAATTCAAGATCAATATCATGGCAAGGTAATATATTCAATTATTGCGTGTTTCATTCTATTCTATCATTATTTTGGTTTAATTCCTAAAAGGGGCTTGACCAAGGCAAACCCCCATGCCCTAACATCCATTTTTTTATCTCTCTTCTCTTGTGTGTATGCAGATTTAGGTCTCATGGAAGCTTGGAAATCATTGAAGATCAAGTTAAAAGGTTACTAAAGTCTTCTCTTCATTCAAAAATTCAAAGTATCAACAAAAACTCATTTTTAGGCCCATAAATTAGAGTTTCAGAAGCAGACACCTCTAGGAAGCTAAAGTGCAAATCCGAAGCTTCAAAATCCACTTTTGAAAATATAGAAATTCAAAAGTGGAATTATTCACCATGGGTGGTGAATGAGTCCCACTTCAGGGCCAATTTTGAGTTTTCTACATTTTTTAGTACCCTTTTGTCAAAAACGGGTTTCAGCTCAGTTTGGCAAAATTGGGACTGATTCGCCCAGAATGGCGAATGAGTCCCTCTAGGCCTAAAAAATAACATCAACAACATTTTAAAAGTGATTTGTAGTCTCCTTCAAGCTTTCAGGTGCACACTTTCAGTCTGATTCATTTTTGTTGTAGTTTACTATTTATTCTTAGGTTATTTTGCATTACACAATGTGTTTTCCAGCATAGCATAGATCTTAGTTTTGCATTCATAATCATTCATATAAATTACTTAGTTGCATTTATTTTACTTCATTTAGCTTAGAAAACATCACATATAACATAATTTGAACGAACCCTTAGCATTTTTGGCCCTATCTCTCTCCTTTTAGGTGAAAACCCGTAGAAGAGTTAGAGAGCCATAAGGTGCCAAAAATATACAGTTCAATGATTTATGAATCAATACCACCCTTT